>QKQZ01052084.1:0-93419 GCA_003595255.1 Solenopsis fugax
ATTAAATGTACATTAACTTTATCAATATATTTTTACTTACATTCTATAACACTAGATCTATCTTTTATCATTTTTGAACACTCAGATAATAATAATAATTCTATTATTCTATTATTATAAATAAAATTATTTTATCAGAAACTTTTTTTTCTGCATGTCAATATAACATGCGATTGTTAAAGCGAATGTGGAAATGTGGGTCACTCGTATACAACAGAACTAACATATTGTACTATCTAGTACGTCTGTAGGTTACAAAAGCTTTATGATGACATATTTTACCGCCTATCAGATCTACTCTTTTCTTCAGCTTCAAGTGAACAAAATATAAAACCGTAATATAACGTTCTTATATATAAACTATATGCAAGATAATAAACTTTAAAAATGCATTTTTTCAACAATTCTCTTTTTCAAAAAATTTTTTACATATAACTTTTTAATGCTTTAATTATATTTTTCGAGATAAGAAGAAAATATCGAGATAAGGATAGAAAATTAATAGATAATAAAAAGGGGATGTATCGCCAATATATCGCCAACATGCGTGACTACTGAATAACTACTCAACATACATAGATAAAGAAGTCAAATTGTTCAGTCATCGTTCATTCAATCAATCTTGCTTATGTCCTTTTAAGCTCTTAATTCCATAAAAATGTGTCTTTATATTCGATAAAACATTACTTGCATGTTTTTCTTTTTAAAACTTTAAGTATATCAGTTTTAATTATTCGAGCACTGTTATTTAAAAGTCATACAATAACAGCACGTACAAAAACGTAAAGTAATATGCGCTAGAATTCTAGTAAATTTTATGGAACTGGCAAGTTCATATAAGGAAAGGCGCCCACTTATGTAAAATTTATTCTACATAAGTTTTCTGTATTGAGAAAAAAGTTGTTAAATTGATTAAATTTCTTTAGTTCAAGTATTTATCTATTTAACTTAAATACATAAAATACTTGAACTTTAATTTAAAAATTTATACACTTAACTTAAATGCATAAATACTTGAACTGAAGAAATTTAATTGAGCTAAAAAATTTAGTTATGTTAACAACTTTTTTCTCAGTGTGATAAATGGGCAATTGTCGTATAGTCATACTTTTCACATTTTATAAAATATATTTTATGCAACTATATATTAAAAAATGTATGTAAATCTAAATGACTATGCAATAGAAATCAATTTATCAACGAGTATTTTTTGTCTTTACTTGAATGGATTTATTAAAATTGTAATGTACACTTTGGTATTTTTACTTTCAAGCAAGTAAAATTTGTCAAAAGTTCAGCAAAAATAATCAGAATATTTTTACTAGTCTTGTAAGGTAAAAATTACTCAACCATTTTTCTCCTTCAGCGCGCGCATATACAAAATGTATTATGTAACTGTAATCACATTTATATATTATATATACATGTATATAATTTTCTTAGAACTTTTTTCCAAGAATGTTTCGTTTCTTTTGTGTACGATGTACACCATATTTCTCTCTACGACTGGACATCTTCCATGTCAATGTCTCATGCCTTGACATTGCATAAATATTCTAGGGTCTAACGAACTTAAGACATTCAATGGAATATTTAGTATCGACTTCCTACGTAGATCTATAATGAGTCTTGTTTGTGTAACGATGAAGTGGAGCTTTGACTCACGCGCATACCGTCTCGCCATATACTTTTACCGGTCAGTGTCCACGACGGAAGGATCGATATGCTTTTCTTTTTTCACAACCTCTATTGGATTTGCTGAATGAGCCGATATCCATGGACGCGATTAAAAATCCACGTGAACCTTCGCCGACCAGCTCATAAATATATAATAAATAAATGCATGCTCGATGTGCATTGTGCTTGCCACTGCAAAGTTCCAGTGAGGATGTCGATATGTCTTATCGAATGCATCGACATTTCATCATATGTATGCAATGCCGATATCTCATTGCAAATTTATAGAGAAATCGTTAATCTTCTCTAATTTTCTGAGATTATCTTCCGCAAAATTGTATTAGAAGAAAAATTACTTCCCAATTACTTTAAAATTAGAATTATAAAATAGTACATTAAAAAAGATTATAAAGAAAGAAGTTAATATAATATATGGTATTAATTAAAATGCAGAGTTTCCTAATAATTCTCTTTATTCTATAATTCTTTATTTTATAAAAATTAAAAAATTTTCATTGATGACTTTTCTATAATAGATAAATAAAAACGTGTTTTGTACGTGTGTATGTGTTGTTTTGAACTCAACTGATGATGATTGCAAAATCTGTACTTTGAAAAATGCATTATTATTAAAAGTTTGCTACTGTTAAACAAAAACAATTTTGCGAAAGAAAATTTAATATCAACGAATATTAAAAAATTAAATTTAATAGAGGTGAAATACGTGTGGGATAAATATCTATAAATACCAAGCTATCTGGTGTAATTCACGTTGAATTCTAAGAGAAAATTAAAATTACTTCGTAACAGTTTATTTAGACATTGTATTGTAAGATTACCAGTCATTAGTGCTCACTATGTTTTTGCAAAAGCTGAATTTCAGTTTTGCAAGTAGCAGCGATTTTTATAGGTGTATATCTTCTATGTAATTTTGAGAAGTATGTTAAATATTCATTTTTTAACTTCAGTCTAGTTTGAACTTACATGAGAACACAGATATAGAATCACGAGATCGTTGAAGAGTTCATGTTTATACGAATACTCGTTAATCACAGATCAAGCAATTTTTCGGCAGTGACGCACTCATATCCAAAACAAAAAAATTCATGGTTCTTGCTTCTTTTGCAAATAATCCTCGAGAGTAAATTAACTCTCGCTTCGACGTTTTTAGCATTATGTTCTCCACCGTTCGCTTCGCTGTCAAATAATTATTTTCACGGATAGGTTTTGAGTTTGCGTTATCACATGTTTACTACACTCCTTCGGAAATCGCACTTATGAGAAATCATTGAAATACGCGAACGATCGTGATCCAGAGACAACATTCTCGAGGATCGCGTGGAACCGCACTTCACACGGCCACGTACTTCGCGCGTGTGAAAGGGGTTGTACTGTTCAACCCCCACGTTGATGCGGTTCTACGAGTCACGTGTACGTCACTTTCGACGACCATCCCCTCCATCATAATATCGAAGGTGTACTGTCTGTAACTATCTGTAATTCGAAATTAGCTCTTGAATGCTTGCAATTGTTCAAATTAGATATAATCATAATGCATAAATTATTACTTTTTTATCTACTTTTTACATTTATATAAAATATTACAGATATTTATCGAAAAAGACTGACGTCGTCTTACCGGTTTATCATATGATCCATAAAATCTAAAATTAGAGCAAATATTTTCAATAAAATGTATGCAGTTTCTCGCGCTTAAATAACTTAAAATTATTTATATAAAGATGAAATAAATTATACATAAACGTATCTTGTACGAAATATTATGCAAAATAGTTTTATGAGTCCAAAAATGTATTATTGTTAATATAATGTAAAAAATTAATACAGTTTTAATGACTGAGTGTTTCGATATGTCAGATAGTAGAAGTTAATTGCGACCCCCAAATAAGAAAGATTTCTTAACACGGGTTTGCGTGTTTATTGGAAAAAGAATACTGATAAACATCAAAAAGCTTTGAGGGCCACAGTCGTGAATTTTAGTGCGCCTTTCACCAATTTAAATAATAATGGAAGAACATTATATTATAATATTAAGTTTTTGGACTAGACTATTTTGCCTATAAAATTACAATCTAAAATAAATATCTTACTATTTTTTATTCAATTGTTAACTGTTATTTATGACTCGATTAAATGTTTATAAATAAAAAACTTGGATTGATTATATAACTTTAGATTCTTACTTATGCAAAACTTTTAAAATGTTTTTGCATTTTTATAATATTATTGCTGGATGATAACTTTTCACCGGCGGAATGTACGCCACCATAATTGCGGATGTATATGGAAAGGGCAAAGGACGCCATAACGCCTTAAAGAGGCTTGTACTCGGGTGAGGTCGACCACTGACCGGTCGGTTATATAGCTGCTTTGGATTAGCATGCGGTTGCACGCAACCCTGACGTTCAGGAAGACGATAAGAGAATAGGTAACCGTTTCCTCGACTACCTAACTTTTCAACCCGTGACCCGCTGCTCTGTGCGTTTAATACAACGTCAAAAGTTCGATCATTGTTCGAACTTTTTAATTTTCTGCCATACATATATTCGACTATTGTCAGGTATCACAAAAATAATTAACAATTAACTATTAGCGTAATTTCACTTTATTTTACGTGGAAAAAGATTTTGTTTAGGAAATATAGAAACATAGAATTTACTGAAAAAAATTATTTATTTATCTATAAAAAATACAAAGGTGTACAAAAATTTGTTGTACGACAGGTCGTTGTGCAAATAGTCGATGACTAATATTAAAGTATAAATTAAATCGTTCGAAAAACTCAGCACTCATTATAATAATAACAAATATTTCTTACGTGTCATACATATCAATTCATTCATAAAAATATCAATTACATACATAGCAATTATGAATTAAATATACATTTTTTTCATATACTAAATTGGCTACAATAAATAATTTGCGGAAATCTTGTATCTAAAGTTGCAACAGTCGATGAGTTTTATTTTTTGTTATTTGGTTTAACATAATTATTTACAAAAATCCCGGTTTTTCTGCATCTAAAGAATATGCAGTGGCAAAGGTAGCATGAATCACGTGTGACCTCAATACTTATTGACTTGCTATAATTCCGTTGTTTCGATCTTTTTTCCTAGAGGATTGACGATCGTATTTTGTCCTGAATAAATTGGTGAATTTCTATTAAAATTATTTTCAATGTCGATACTCTCCACACTGTAATATTAAAAAAAAAAATATATATATATATAAACTATAATATAGTATATTTATAAATTATACGTCATGAATTGCAAATATAAAATATTTTAAATCTGAAATATAACATCGATGAATCGAATTTTTCACGATGTATACATGAAAAAAATAAGAAATCTAATCGTAATTATTATTAACATGTTTATAGTGATTATTTTCGATTCATTGAAGTTATATCGGCTTCAATTAGGAATAAGTTGTAACTTAGTAGAAGAGTAGCTTCATACCTAGAAATAGTTGAAACTCTTGGCTCTATGTAATACGGCTTATCCTCAGCTCTTTGGTTTGTATTAGCTTCATTCATCATCTCCTCATTATTAAGCGCGTTTTCGTCGAGAGAATCTCTTTCGGACGTATGACTGAACGACTCGTCGCTCTTGAACCATTCATTTTCATAAGCGTGCATCCATATAGGATTCGATCCTTCGACGCTGTGTTTGTTCGTGTTCGGGACGCGGCCAGGACTTCTAATGAATTCCGAGTCCGACGCACCTTGAAGATATAATATTAAAATAAATTTAATATTGCAACATTGCAAATAATATATTGCGTCAAAAGTTATTAGAAATATTTTCTTGCTGATATTTAATTAGAAGTCTTTCTTAACTGTGTCATAAATTCTAGAATTCTTTATGGTTTGAATTGAATTGAAATTCTAATAGGGCATTAACTTGACAGAGGTTCTAACAAGTGGCAAACAGCCAGAGGGAGAGGAGTAGAACTGATAGAAATAGTTATTTGCATTTCAAGTTACCGAATGGTGATGCGTTCGCCGCTTTCAGTTGCCTTCGGAAAGACGCCCTTTGGGATAAACATAAAGCGACACACAGAATCAGTAGAGCTCCTAGAAATAGGGTCAACGTGAGAAGCCAGAAAGTCGTTCCAGCTTGTTCGTACTGTATAATCGGCTCAGGCTTCGCCGGCTGCGTATCAAGAACGTTGAATTCCTTGAATAGATTGTCGAGTTTCTCGATGTTCCTGTCGACCAACTCGAGAACCTCGGATACCTCGAGGATCGAATTGTCCCGACGATTCACGAGATGCAAATATAAATCCGTTTTCGTTCTATCCACGGAACCGTCTTGATTTTCATGCACTTTATATTCGTCAACGTTAATTATAGCGCTAGTGACGTTACCCAGAACTCTGTGAATGGAAAATTTAGAATTTAGCTTAGATATCTTTAAATATTTCTTTAGCATTAGATGCATTTCAAATCATTATTTTAAAGCTTGGAAAAATTAAATTTAAAAAAAGTGATCAGAAACATTTTACTTTATCATGAGATTTGCTTGTTACAATTGATAGACAAAATATCATCTTGAAAAATCTGCTTTTATTAAAATTTTTTATGCAATATCCTCTTTTTATTTCAATAAAAGTTTATAACTTTTTGCTTCACACTAATGCGAAATATATTGATGACTTACTCTCGAAAAGTCTCGATTCGACTTCTAACTTCTGGCGGATGTTGACGGAGAACAAAACGAACCCTTTGATCCTCTCGTAATAAATAGATGAAAACTCTCGCAGTATCTTGTAAGCCATATGTATCGTTAACGAGTACCTATGTTATATAATACACAAGTAATATCTTGATTTATTAAATAGAACAAAATTGAATTATAAATTATTTTTAAAAATTAGAGGAAGATGTAGCACTATTTGTTTACACGAGAAGATATGTATGTACATACATACACAGTCTCATGTATTTTACATCAATTTTACCAAAGTGATATATTATCATTAACATAGGTATACCATGAAATCAAAGTAGCCCTTCATCCCTCGTTGAGGATCGAAATTTAGACTCACTGTCCCATCATCCTTATTTACTAAAAATGGCTGCATTTGCATATCTTCGAAGCCTTCAGTTAATGTCATATGGATTTTGCCTACTTGATAATAACTGAGTACAGCATTGTCGTTAGTGTCCGCATCAATTGCCTGCAACGTACGTACACACATTAAAAAAAATTTAATACTTGAAATTTATTGCTATTAATTAATATTGAATGGTAAAGGAGATAAAAGAGATTTTAAAAATCAGAAAAGATTAGTGGTGTTTTTTAGAGCATAATGAAACGTTACCTTCACATTCATAAATTGCGTGCCAAAGTCGGCTTCGGTGGTAACGCCACCAGTAAAAACTTCTTTAATAAATTGCGGTGCGTTGTCATTAACGTCATCAACCCTTACGATAACTTGTAATAAGGTGGCGTCGGTCTTGTCGAACGTCGTTTGATTTTCCGGCACGGTCTTGCAATCCTCCGTTGCTTTAATAAGCAATATATGTTCTTCTTGCTGTTCTCTATCCAGCAACTTAGCAGTCTAAACGATAAATAATATAAATTCGTCTCAAGACTCCCAAGTCTCAAGAGATGTAATGCACAAGGTATATGCACATGTGTAAACTTTTATTTGGACAATGTATTATTTAATAAGCGACTTACGCCAAGCTCGTGTTTATAAATATCCAAAACGAACAGTCCATCGTCGTTTCCGTCAACTATGAAATAACAGACTTGAGTGGGAGGGTCTTCCAAATCGTCAACGTCGTCATTGTCGAACGTTTCTGGGAGTAACACCATTTCCGATCCTGGCGGCTGTTCCTCCGTGAAGTTAACGTTAAAGACGCTGATTGAAAATTGCGGCTCGAAATCGTTGATGTTCCGCACATAAATAATTAGATCGAGATCTGAACTTAAAGGTGTCGGGGTGCCCAAATCGTATGCTTCGACGCGTATCTATATCGAGATTACTTCGTCAGTTTTGCTTATGAAAAGATTCATAAAGTAATTAAATAATTAGACAGAAAGAGAAATAAGATTAAATTTTTAAATTTCACGTTTACGTGTGTTTGCACACCTCGTATAATTTCTGAGTCTCTCTATCGAGCGGTAACTTCAAAAGTATCACGCCAGTTTTCTCGTCGATGCGAAAAGTCTTCCAATGGCCCGCGAGATCTTGCTTTAAACGATAATGCACATCGCCGTTTAATCCCGTATCGGCATCTCTCGCCTCGATTTGAATAATCGGACTTCCTATTGTTATGTTCTGAAATCGTTCCGTTACATTAACGCCGTTTCGTGCGTTAGAAATACTGCATTATGCAAATTGGCCAGAAACACGAACCTCTGGAACACGGATGGTGGTGTTGTGTTGAGGACTCACGAACAAAGGCGGATTATCGTTGTAATCCGTGACGCAAATTTTCAAAATTCCATTATCCTTATTGGACGGTGTTCCCAGATCGCGTGCTTCGACGCTTAATGTGTAATTTCCGAATTTTCCTCTCAACGGTTGTGCAGCTTTTATCTTTGCCGTCAAATAATCAGTTTGTTCCAATATAAATAAACCTGTTGACCAAAATTTAATATCATTTGATATCAATTACATTTAATATTAAATTACAATTTAATATTACAATTTAATATTAAATTTATTTATCAGAACAGTCGTTCATAAATTTTAGAATATTTAACATATATGCATTATATCGTTAATTGTGAATATTACGTTTAATTAAACAATTTTCAAAAATTAATTGCGCACCTAATTTATTGCCGGAAGTGATCCTAATTATAACGCGTCCATTCGGCGTCTCCGAATCGTCAATGTCCTCCACTTTTATAACGTAAATCAAGTCCCGTACGTCATGAAATTCAGATATCGAGATGCAGTCTTGAGGTAAATCCATTTTCGGAGCGTTGTCATTTACATCGATGACTGTCACTCTAAAACAATATCCTTTGTTTTACAGTAATGCTGTTTAAGCAACTTACAGTTCTAAATTAAATTTAAAAATTCATATTTATCGTGAAATTAATCAATCGAGAAACTGCATTTTGAAATTTCGCGAACGTACTGAATTTGCTTAAATGCGTTTCGAGACTCTCCCGCCGTATATCCAAATTGATAATTATCCCACGCTTCTATGACCAAAACGTAACTGTGTTTGGTCTCCCAGTCCAGAACGTCAGCCACTGTCAGTGATCCCGTTTCTGAGTGAATAGCGAAAATCCCCTGTTTTTGGAATGACATTAAATTATATAATAACTTATATAAATTAATATGATCTATTATGTTAGAAGTTTTGTCTTAAATAAATAATGAAGTTAAATATTGCACTGCAAAGTACAAAGCAAATGTAAAATCATTCTAAAAACTTCTATGTTTATATGTTATTTTAAAAATGCAGTTTTGTAATTAACATTTCCTACCTGAGATGACATTCTGTCCAGGAGATAAGTAATTTTCCCATAATCACCGCTATCAGAATCTGCCGCCTGTATAACAGCAATTTCCGTGCCAATTTTTGAATTCTCCATAACGGACACATTACTGATGTTTGACACAAAATATGGGTTATTGTCATTTTCATCCAAGACTTGAACGTATACTTCCGATAGACTTGACCTATAAAATTTATCACAATTTAATCAGTTTGGCATATGTAATAGAAAAGTAATGCTAGAAAATTATTATTTAATTAGACAGAAATTTCAGTTACTTTTAAAATTAAATATAATACAATGAAGTGAAAAGAGAATTGTACACGTCTAGTAAAATTAATGCAAATTTATTTAGGTAACATAATAACTTAATTATTATTAAATTGCTTAACTCTTACCGAGGTGGAATTCCAGAATCCGTGGCTTTAACAGTTAAATTCAGCCACGAATACATTTCTCTGTCGATTTTGTTAGCGACGACCATTTCTCCGGTTTCAGGATCCAAATGCACGAGATCGGCGATCTCTTTCGGGCCTTGTAGGGAATATGTAATACTACGATTTTTATCGGCATCGTCGGCAACAATATTCGCGATGTTGACACCATTTTTACTATTTTCGGTAACAGATCGTCTGTAAAATGGTCTTCGAAATTTAGGATTATTATCGTTCTCATCCTCGATAATTATACTCAGTGTAGCTGCAAATATTTTTGTATTATTACGCTTTTATCAAATACTTTTATGATAGAAAAGTTTAAGAAAATATTTCGAAAACTTTTGCGAAGAGATTTGAAGAAAGACTTTGTCATCTCCGAACGTAAAAACTTTTAAAACTAACCAGATGCAGTTTGCAAGCCTCTTACTGCGGCCAAGTCCTCAACTACAAGTCCTAGTCTGATGGTTTCTACTTTCTCCCTGTCTAATAGCCTTACTATGCGTAGCAAGCCATCCAATGCATTTAATTCTAACGCTGCTAGATAGTCATACTCTTGCACTTTAATCAAAGTACCCTCTTCATTTCGTGCCTCTGATGAGTTGGGATCTACACGATAACGTAGAATCGGTGCCACGTCTGGATCTTCCGCCACTATGCGATGAACGTAGGCACCGACCTAAATTCATTCGTTTATTGATAGAATTTAGAAATCAGCAGACAAGCGTCTGATAAAGTAACTATTCTAATTGGTGAGAGTGCCCCAATTGCTGCCGCTTTTGTTAATTGTGGTATTAGAATAAAAAATACGAGAGTGTATTGAAATTATTTGTATTAAAACGTATGTATTAAAAATGTTTTTACATTAAACTAACTATTATATAAGTAAATGCATAGCAGTAAATAGATAGATACATGTGACAGTCAATCAACAAAGCAATTATAGATTCATACCTTATATTTTTATTTCTTTTATTATTTAAGTAATCAATCAATTTCTCAAGCTTGTTTTTATTTTTTGTTTACTAAAATTTTTACTTGAATAATGTTGAAAAAGAATATTTATTATATATTTAAAAACTACAAAACAAGTATATCAATTGTCACTATGTGCTTAAAGCGGCAGTAATTAGGACAGTTCCTCTAAAACGTACCTGAGTGTTTTCTCTGATAGTGACAGTCCCAGGATCGATGAAAACGGGCGGTTTATTATTAACATCTAAGATCGTTATGTTCACGAGAACTTCAGCTGTTCGTTGAATTTCCGTACCGCTATCGATGGCGATAACGTTTAAGTTGTATCTCATGGTTTTCGGTGATGTAAGATCCGGATCTAAGTTCGAGCCCGGTGCCACGCGAATCACGCCTGTCTCGGGACTAATTACGAACTTGTCTTCGGCCCCGCTTTGAATTCGATAAACTAACTTATTATTCGGTGACGACAAGTCTTTGTCCCAAGCTTTCACCTGCGAACAATTCTTTATTCATTTATTTTTCTGTGATAACGTTTAATTATTTATTGATTTTCATTTCTCAAGTTTTCACACAATTCAGAAATTTGAATCTACAATTTTGCGATATCTTATGTAACGTATTTACATAGTAAAAAATTTTATATTAAATTTAACATTTTATATCCCAAACAGTTTATCTAAATTTTTCTGTTAATTGAACACAAGATAAATATGTTAGAAAGTGGTACAAATATTATGTAAAAAATACAAAATGTTTTTACTGTGTATAATTACGTACTTGTACAACACTCGTGCCTCCCGGCAAATCCTCACGAATATTTCTCTTATACATAGCTCTTTCGAAAACTGGAGCGTTATCATTAACGTCTCTCAAGTAAATGATCAGAGGAACGTCAGAAGTTAGACTCGGTGTGCCCAGATCTCTGGCTCTCACTGTCAATCTCAATTGACGTATAATCATTTCTTTGTGTCCCTGATTGATAGGCAGAGCCTCGTAATCCAGGGGACGGATGGGTGTAACAACGCCACGTTTCGGATCGATGGTAAAATTTCGAGAGAACTCGCTTGATATCAGAGCATATACTATCTCACTGTTTCGCGTCCCTGTACAGATAAATATAAGCGTCATACATCGCAGATAGGGATTTATGTTTCATCTTTTTTTTTTTATTTTATTAAATGCTGTCTGACCGTTTAAATCGTTGTCGGACGCTTCGACGATCAGAGGCGATTCGAAGTGATCTTCATTCTCTAACAGCACCGCCTCGTATTTATTTTGCAGAAATATAGGAGCGTTGTCGTTAACGTCGTCAATATTAACTATCAATTGGGCGGAGTTGCGATTTCCTTTTCCAAGATTGTCTCGCGCCTCGACGGTGAGATAATGTCGGGCAACTAATTCTCGATCGAAACTTGGCCCAGAATGCTTAACTGTTATCACGCCGGTGAGAGAGTCCATTGCCAATCTATGACGAAAAAATAAATTTACTACAATTTGATTTCATTATTTTTATTAATGTCTTATTGATATTTCACAGAAAAAAATTAATATCAAATCAGCAATTTATTGTTTCATATATATAAGCAAGATTATGAAATCTTCTTGAAAGAATTTGTAATTTTAAACAGACATAATTTACTAACATGAAGAAATTTTGTTTGCAAAAATGTAATTCCAAAAGTTTTTTTTAATATAATAAAATAAATATTTCACTAAAATTTTTTTATAATGCTAGACAATATGAAATTTTTATTGGTATAGTTTATTTGTCAAAATAGTAAATAATGCTTGATAAATTAAGCTTTCAATAGGTACGGTATATACATATATCGGAGTACCTTAAGTTGATTTTAAAAGAAATATTTTGAATTTATTGTCTTACGCATGTGCAATGCTACCGCCTAAAGTTGTATATCGTATCCCTTGCGTTCCAAAGTTACCGCTATCTCCGTCCAAAGCCTGTACCCAAGCCACGGTCGTTCCCTCGACACAATTTTCTGGTATCGACACTTCGTAAATACTTTTTGTAAACTCGGGATAATTGTCATTTTGATCCTTTATGAAGACCGTAACCGGCACCGCGCTGTACTTCGGCGAAACCGTCGTAATCTCTTTCGCGACGAGAGTGAAGTTTACCACTGCAAGAATTAAATCCGTAAATTTTACACGTAGCACAATACAAACTAAACACATAATATAACAATATTAACAATATTAATAGTTTAGTTATAACATAAAAATTGAATATTAATGTTTTACCGGATATTTTCTCAAAATCAAGTTTACTGGAATCCTTAACGCGTATTAAAAACGGCGCCTCATTAATCCCGCGATATGGTGTTACATCAAACATTCCATTATCGCCTTCAATGAATATTCGAAATGTGCCATTGGAACCCTAAAAAAGTTTATTATTACAGATTACAGTTCATTGTTTATTAGCTACAGACTCTTTATTAATCAAACTTGGTTTAAAGCATATAATTATTACGTACGTACTTGCACGTACGTAAGATATATCGCATTGAAAGATTTGAAATTTGAACTTTTCCCCGCGCACCGATTGAAGCGCCCGCGCGCCCGCAGTTTGTCCGCCAACTTCAGATCATTGAAAAGCGCGCGGAGCGTGTCGTGAGTCGCGTACTCGAGTAACAGCACGTCGCGATCGATCTTTTGTTGGTAAAACGAGCGTTCCGCGGAATTCGCACGATCGAAAATTATGTTATTACTGTTCTGAATACTCAATCCAGTATTACTCTCCTCCGTCTCTCTGTTCGGACGAATTGTCACGTCGCGTCGCGTCGCGTCGTACAGTTAACCCTACTTTCCATTCAACGCGCGCAAAAAGAAATCTCAATCTCTGGTCTGTTTACACGGCTGAACGGGCGCGTCTGAACAAAACACGCAATTGATTGTAGTAATCCATAGAGACGCACGTTCGCCCTAGATACCGCATGCACGGAAAGCAAGGGTCGACCGGCATTCCTCGATTCGGCATTCCTAACCCTAGCGCGCCGCGCGCGGTAAATCGGAGTGTTGTTGACGATGGCCAACGAAACGTCACGGAGACGCGACGAGAGCGAGGCGGTCCTGAATCGCGACACGTTTAATCAGGAAATATCGGTCCGCGCAATTAGTCCTGTGTTCGTTGCGTTTCGGTAATTAGTGCGCGCGCGCTCGCTCGCTCGTGAAATCGCGTTCTCGCGCGTGTGTGTGAGTGCCATGGGGAAGCAGCTCAAGCAGCCACGTAGGATTCCAAGAGGAAGAGCTGGTCTGGGTGGTGTCGGGCGATCGTGGGGGGCGGCAGAGAGTGAGTAACCTATCATTTACTTGTTATTACTTATAATATGTATATTTAATTAATTTATGTAAGAACACTTGCGTGCATGTGTAAGTATGATCGTTTTTTGTACGGTCGTGTGTACAATTGTTTTTTTGAACGTATGTTGCACATTGGACGTGCATATTTGAAACTGTTGACAGAGTAGCGATCGGTATATATTGATAAAATTTTAATGAATGGATTTATTATCATTTGTATTGGGTCGCATATTTATGGCTAACGAGTATGTCGTGTGTCACGTGGACGCGCGCATTAATCTCAGGAACGTTTTGTCACGATTTTTTAAATTTCTTTTTAACGCGGGTCGTCAAAATATTAATTAAAACTTAAAATTTTGTTTTTATGTCTATTATATGTCCAAAGAAAAATTATTTCACAAAGAGAAATAGGAAAGAATAGAATGTTTTAAAAGCAGTTTGTAAAATTTTGTAAATTAAAAGTGGAAAAATTATTGCTTTAAATAATACATTCTTCATCTTTGTCATTATTAATGTTATAAAAATGATAAATTAAAGATAAAAAATTATTTTTTATTTTCTGAAAATTTCACTTTTAGAACTTGTTTGGTCTTTGTAAAAAAATCCTTTAATTTTATTTTGCTGAGAACAATATTTTTAAGCACTAATTTCTTTTTACTAAATATGTTAAAATTCTAAATATATTTAAAAATAATTTCTTAATATTCTCAACTTACCAAGTCATGATCAAAAATTTCTGGTACAGCATCGCCAATGAAATTGACTGGCGTATTTTCCGGCGCGTTTTCGTTTATTTCGGCACGGTATAGCATACTTCGAAATGTCGGCGTTTCGTCATTTACGTCGGTAAGAATAATGGTCACCTCGGTACTGACAGACGGTGGCGGATTAATTTTGGATACTTCCTTCACCGTAATTTCGAGAATGAAAGTGCCATCGCTATTCTCCTCGGCCTCTCTATCCAATTGCGCTCTCGTGAATACGAGGCCAGAAGTCGCATCAATGTCGAATAGATATCTCGGTCCCTTCGTGATGCTATAAGTCACTTTGTTGTTTATCCCCTTATCGCCATCCACAGCACGAACTGCAATTAGATTTATTGTTGGGTTATTAGAGCAACAAAATCTAATATACAGAATGTCCTGTAATCGAAAATATTGAAGTCACATAATCGAAAGCTATTGAAGTTCAGCAATTGAAGAATAAAATTTTAATAAAAATTTGAAGAATTAAAATTAATTTGCATATAATCGTATTTTCATGAAGCTTTCACAATATTCTCAATAGAAAAGAATCAATCCTTTGACGAGTCCACAAAACAAGGCGTAAAAAGAGCGATCAGAGAATCACGAACGATCTCATTCAATGCTTCAGCTATCCAACGCCTGAGAGTTTATGGCTATCCTAGTTTTAAAGAACAGTAATGAGGGAACAAAGCGGATCATAACTTTTCGCGATCGTAGTTTTCTCATGTTATTCTTCCGTCAGAATAGAGCAAAGCGCGCATCACGATTATGCGATTATTAGAGCAAGATCGCTTAGATTTGTAATTGTTGTAGCGTTTAAAGGCAAAAATTATACATGTGCACGTACGTGAACACACATATCTTTACGTGTTTTTATAAGTGTCGAAGTATGTCGAAACATGAAATTCTAAATTAATTGGCTGAAAACTGCTCATTATGCACTTTAGTTAATTTCTTGTCTTAATTAAACGGCAATTTCATTATAAATAAATTTATTATACTTATTATACTGTTATCACGTTAATTTGAAACTAAATTTCGCAAATTGGAAATAGTTTCGTTATCTTAATTGCAAGATATAACGCTGACCTTGCAAAACAGATGTGCCAATCCTGACATTTTCGCTGATCCTTGCGACAGGCGTCATGGCTATAAACTCCGGCGGTTGGTCCTCCACATCCTGTATTTTAATCAAAATCGCGGTCGTTCCCGTATTTACCTGGTGGGAGAGAGTGATTACATGTTTATCTAGAATAATTAAGTATTAGTAAACTACCTTACACAGGAAGTTGCCTCAAAGAAAAGCCTATAATAAATAACTGTATAACGACGCTTATGTAGATGATTATCTTCTAGCATTGTTCACCCTTCACTGCGCTTGGCTTTACAGGGAAAAGTCATTGAACTATTCATTAATCCATAGATCGTGCGGATTTTATCGCAATGCCCGCGCGTATCGCGTTTTGTTAAATAATACCCTTATAATTTTTAAAACTTTTAACAAACCTTATTCAAGTGGATAAGTTACATACCGATAAAGTACACGTAAAATATTGAATTATTTTTACAAGAATAAAGTAACCGTGTCCATTTTTCTTCTCACTTATGATACTTGAAAAAAATCGATATATTTGATAAAACGTATTTAACGAAGAGTAATAGTGCTCACTTAAATAAAAAAAATACCTTTTCATTTATTGCACGATCTACAGCCAAGATCCGCAGTTGATACAGATACTTTCGTTCGTAATCCAAGGAACCCACTAAACGTATAACACCCTTGCCATTGACGGTCGATATGCTGAAAACGTTGTTATCGCCATCCAATTCCTGAAGGTAGTATACCACTTGACCATGAGCACCTAAATCGGCGTCCGTAGCTTCCACCGTTGTTAAAACACCCGGGCGTGAATCCTCCCGAAGTGTCAACGAGGTAGGATGTGAGCGAAAAATCGGAACATTGTCGTTAATGTCCTCGACCAGAAGCAGCAGACTTTGCGTAATGAAATTTCCTTCCCCCAATCTTCCATCCGTCAATGTTAACACGAGTGCATATTCGTCTTTCGTCTGATAAAGAGCAAATAACATATACGTTTTATATTGAGTTTTATAATCTCTTCTAATTCTCTGATTTTTAATTCGTGCTAGAATTTAAGATAAAATTTTGTTTATAATTTTCAGGATTGAGTAAATCAATTTTTTAAAACTAAATTTAGTTAAAGTTAATGGCTTATAAAATTAATTATAGTTACAATTACAGTTACGTTAAAAATTGCACAAATAAAAAACTAACTCAGTTAAAAATTACGTTAAGAATAAGTTAAATTAAAAGCTTTTGAATTTTAATTATATTAAATTAGAATGTTGTAATTAAAAAAAAAGATTATTCTAAATAACACAAAACAATTACAATAGATTATTACAAATAAATTTAATATTTTATTTTAAATTAAGTCTATATGAAATAATAAAAAAATTTTTATACGGAAAATAATTTTTTTATATAGATAAATTTTTAACTTAAGAAAAACTTTTTTACTATCCAATGCTGAATAATTTTATAGAATTAATTTTTGTGCTGTGTAATACGAAGAACAAAAAATTAAGGAATCAAAAAGAATCAGATTTTACACATGTATATATATAAAATCTATATTAAAATACATATATCAGAACATACTGTATATTATAAAATTATAAACAGGATTCTATTTTAAAGTCTGATGAGAACTGTAGAAAAGTAATAAAGTAGAATTATTATTTAAAAGATATTAAATTGCATGAAAATCAAAGTATATAAAATAAAAGATAAAATATAATTTAAACTCAGTTTGATCGATGTTTTTAAAAATTGTAACATCGCGCATCGCGCGATGGTTATTATGATTCGAATGCGAGCACAATCATCTACGATAGAAAGTTAATTTCGAAACGCGTTATTTACGCGTGCACTGATGACGGCTACAAATGACAGCTTTGCGCAGTGGACCCTCGTAAAGATGATCGGTAAATTACGTTTGTCTCCGCTGCTGATACTTAAATTTCTCTTTAATGGTTTGTTGGACTGTAATATTGAAGTTGATCCGAAGAAAAGGTAAATCGCTCGTGAAAAACAGAAATAATCGTGTTGGAACAACACAAGAATTATTGCGGTACCTCTTCCTGCATTATTTTTGCTTTTCTAGTTATGCAGCTTAATGGTTGTCACTCAACAAAGTTCATGATTGTTGTTAAAACGAGTAATGTTAAGATTTAGTTTTCGCATTCTTTGACAATCTTTGATGTGATAATTTAAAAAATATTTTTTTACTGTAAATATCTTCTTACAATTTTGATAAATTAAAAATTATTTAAGCTTTTAGATTACCTCTCTGTCCAGCAACTTATTTAGAAAAATGTTGGCTTCATTGAAACCGAAATTTTCCACGCGAATCACATCGCTACCAGGTTGCTCTCGAACTCCAAAAGTCAATATATCGTTATCTGGATCGATGCCTCTGAGCTTATAAATTAGGCTGTCTGTAAATAATTTCTTTATAGATTTATGGTCTTTATTTATGCATAAAATATAAATGAAAAATGTGAGAAAATTAGATAGAAAAAAATAATTAGAAGAAATTTAGTGATCGTAATCGTTTTAAAACAATTAGGGATTATCCAAAGATGAATTTTATAACTTTATTAATTCATATCTAAATAGAAAGATTCATTCGTATCTAAATAGAAGAAAGAAGAAAATTGAGAGTGAAAGAAGTGTTGTAAAGAAACATTAATTTTCGCTTTATTCGCGTGTTAAAGACAAAGCGGCAACGGTTTATACAACGGTGCTTGAAAATCGGTGCATTAAATTAGCAATAAGTTTTGTGATCCGTAACCAGCGCAAGTATGCATGAAGACGCGCCCGTGCTCTTTCACTATGAATTAATCGATCATAAATTTCCATTCCACTGTGTGCTTAATAGAAGTTGTAGCCAAGTATTAACACTTTCTTATTACATGGAAATTTATGTTCAATAAATATGATGTTCGCTCTTTAAGAATAATGTTCAGTCGTTTTTAAAAAGAATGCGCGTGCGCATTTATTATTCTTACCAATCGGTGTCTCGAGTCCTTCCTTCAGTCTGAGGACAATTTCTGTTTGTCCGTCTATGAGAAATCTGGGAGGATTATTTCTAGCCGAGCAGTACGTTAATAAATATACAAATATGAAGTATAATTCTATTTTAAACCGGCTTCTTTTAAATGATCGCAATAGCCAGGAGGACGATCCCGTTTGCTTATCCGTCATCTTGATCGAACGATGCTTGTAATCGACATGTTCCTCCTCGTAGAATCTTTCACTTCTTAGTGAAATCAATGCATAGGCGTACAATTTATTAATAAGAGTGCTCCTGTAAATAAATAATAAAAATTATGCCAACAAAAATAAAAATGTATATTGAACAGTTAAATTAGAATTATTAAATTGATTATAAAAAAATAAATATACATTGATTGAATATACATAATCTGAATAATCCGTAATAGCATAAGAAATATAGCTAAGAATAGTTATGTTTCTTATGTTATTACAGTATAGACTTATCTAACATAAGAATATATTGTCATCTCGAATGATTCATATTTCTAAAGATATCACATTTTTAACATCATTATTGCATATCTCCTGTGTACATTTCGCAAACTTTGACATACATTTTATTTGTACACACGTACGCAGTCTATTTACTTGTTGCATTTAGTTTGATAAATGGTAAACCGGTATTCACGCTGAGTGGTTGCTTTCTCCTCGGTAGAACGTCGTCTTGATGCAATGTCAAGAGTATCCTGACGCGAATGATCACGGAGATTAAACCGGAGTGAAAGCCTACCGGAAGAAACGACGTTTTCTCACGGCTGTTAAATTGTGCCGTACGCGATAATTAAAAGAAAAGATTCTTCCAACTAAACCCCTGGTACTCACGTTACGCAAGATATATTTAATATCTTGGTCCTTATAGGATCTTACACGTCTTACGAAGCGATGATGTAATATCGCATTCTTAAGAGAGAAAGTGTTACAATTCAAAACTCTGAGTTAACTCTGAGCAAACTCGTCCGAGCAATAAAAGGAATTTTTCGGAAATATGAATAATAAATTTAAATTACAATTTCTAAGCGAACTTATAGTTTGAATAAAATTTCAAAGCAAAGTTCTGCAAGAAATTTATGATCTTGAAATTTTAAAAGTTATAGAGGGTAACGATCTCACTTTTTTTGATAAGTGAGAATTAATTTTTAATTACTTAAGAAATCTAATTAAAAATACATTCGATAGGTTCAAGATACTGTTTAACAGGGCCTGGTACGCGGAAGAAACGTTTGCACTGACCCGTGTTCGCGTAAGAATTCTTCGTTAAGATGGTTTGACACTTAAGGAACACTGAGCGAGCACACCGAACGGTGCTCTTCTTGCCAACAGAGTGTATCGGCCACGCTCTTGACTTTTAAGACTCTGCTAAATAACAGGCTAGTGCGAAGCTTCTCGATGTGCGGATACCCGTGTATTCAAATGTGCACGATGTACGTGCGCTATCTGATTTCCAGCGAATAAAGACTGTAGCTTCTACACAGGAAACGAATCTCTTTTTATTCTGATGAGTATTGATAAGAATTATACCGAGTAACACGATTTTTAATAATGTAAACCAGGTCTTTCCGACTTAACTTTGGACAACTCTCTTTTATGTATATTTTAAGATAATTATAATTTTAAAATAATTTCATTAAAATTCTGAAATATTATATTACGATACACTTTTAAACAGATAGAAGATTAGATGAATTATTATGGTATATATAATTAATTGCAATTGATAACTCTCTACAGCAAAAAAAATACGTAGAATAATATTTTAAAGTCTTTAAAAGTAAATTGGACATGCTAGGTCATTTATTATAAACTAAAAAAGTTTATATGTATAAACTTTTTATTTAGTTTATAATAAATGGTTTAGCATGCCCAACTTGCTTAGTTTAGAATATTATTCTACGTATTTTCTGTTGTAAAAATTCCTTGCTGTAGAGAGTTATCAATTGCAATTAATTATATATAATGATTCGTCTAATCTTTTATCTGCTTAGAAGTGTAATATTTGAATGCATAGCATGAAGTAGATTGCGTGACTAAAATTTTCTCTAGCTCCTTTACAACTGCATTCACCTTCGTGCGTCGCGAAATTCTTCGAGAAGATTGATCGATAGAACTAACTAACTTTAGATTCGAGATAATTTTATTGTTCGATAATCGTCGATTTTTACTTTCGACACAGGCTGCTCGTACGTCGGTGCAGTTCTCGTGAGCATTGACCGAAAAAAGTGACTTGTGTGTGTTCCGTATAAAAGAAGTTTTTTCTCTATGCACGCTGCCTCGGATAAAAGGGGCAATAAGGTCGTGTTTCCAATGGGGGGCTGTCCCGAGGTGCGTGACGTCATTTCCTACACCTGCCATGCATACTTCCGAATGATAACACCGTCCGGGATATTGACATACACCCATAATAGTGTCTGTTGCCTGGCCAACCCCATACAGAATTTCCTTGCGTGACGAGCTCCCCCACACCATCAACACATGCTAAGGATCTCCTTGGTGGGCGCAGACACGTCAGTTTGTCTGTGATATCGATACGTACTTCTTTTTTACAAAATTGCTGCAAAATTGAGGTAGTCCATGGAGGAGGAGAAGCGGACAAAAATAATAATCTTCCAAAGAAATCCCGCATAAGCTTTTCATTTTTCTAATTTAAATGTTTTAATCCTAATTAAGAGAAAGTAAAGTACATTTTAAAGAGATTACTGAACTTTCCTTCATTTTATTTAAAGTTGTTTGCGAGGACTGCAAGAAAGACATATTTCTTAAAAAGGAATATATCGACGCAGAAATTGTTAGCGATTCGACAATTTTGCCGGCAAAAGTTCGCCAATTCCAGAGTTTCCTGTGTTCGTCTGCGGTTACATCTGGTGTTACGACAATAAACAGATGCCACTGTGCGAACGAAGTATATAAGCGAAATAAATTTCCTTTTCACACTGCACTATGAGACGTTACTCGTGGGAGTGAAATTAACGGCGTCTTATCTCATCGTACGAATAATTACGATGAGGTACAATGGCGTTGTACGATTATTTAATGAGAGGAGATATAATTTCATAACACCATGAAAGAATACATAAGCCGTGTTGAAGCGTGATTGCATTCTTGCATCATGAGCATTTTCATTTAATAATTAATATGTCGTCATGAGAAAATTTGGGTCAGTGCTAACAATCACCGATCACTATCCAGTGGTTAGCTTCGCTTCAACGTTTAATTTTGATTCCGTAATAAACGGAAGTCACGGCATATGAAAGCAAAATACACGCAGGAGAAATGTATAGATATATTTTTATAAGCGTATAATAAATAATAATGTTAAATTTATTTTAAATCATCCTTTGCAAGTAATATTTTCTTAAATGAATTTTTATCTGTTTTACAAAAAAATTTGTCTATTTATCTAGAATCAGGGTTAAGTATCTAGTTAAATAATAAAGTTAAAAAATTAACAACTCTTAACTCAGATTTTAAATGAAATAATTTTTACTTTTACTAGTTATTTTTAAGATACAAATACTTTAACTTTTTAATTTTTTTTTCTAAGTTAAAAATTTACCTATATAAAAGAAAAAAAATGTTTTCTATATAAAAAAACAATATTTTTTATTATTTTACATAAACTTAATTTACAAATAAAATATACTTATTTGTATTCGTATTGTAATTATTTTGTTATTTTTAAAACTTACGACACCATTCTAATCTAATTAAAATAAAATTTTTTTTAATTTAACTTAATTCAACTTAATCTTAACGCAACTTTAACTGAGTTAGTTTTTTATTCGCAAATTTTGATGTAACAAAATTAATTATACGTTGAATACATCGATCGAAATTTTACAGAAAGTAGAATAAGAATATATATATCTTTCATTTTCTCGCCTTTTCGTGTTTCATGAAGTACAGATAAGTGGTATAACTTCAATTTCTTCTTCGATCACGAAGAGAGATAGAGAGAGGCCTTCACTCCTGACTGAAGGTTTGTTGAAAATTGATTTTACAATAACAAGTATACGAAACGTCTTGCTTTACGGATTACAAGGCCAGTTATCAAAGAGTGGCGAACAATACCGTTGATTCCGCGAATTAAACTTTCAGCAGTGGTGTCAGATAAGCATTAATTGCCCGTCAGATACGTGAGATTCCACACCGGCAAAATTCGTACCAGGATGTCGACCGTGATGGACGTGCTGTCTGTCAATGTCACGTTTTAAAAGTTCTACGGAACTTTCTAAAAAATTGCGAGCCACTGCCTTTCCACGGCCAATCAAATCCGATAAAAGAGACAATTTATTAAAATGTGAAAATGAAGAGATAACCATAGATTTTAATTCCGAGTTGATCGATTAAACTTAGTCACAAAATTCACTTGTAAAATTTTATCATCAGATGTATTAACAAGCTGTAACGTAATTTAAATATATCTTACTGCCAATGATTAAAAGATATTTCGTACTTTTAGCACACTCATTGTTTGATACATGAAAACACAAAAATCTTGATGTGTCAGAACAAAGGCTCGTTTCTGTGATAGCGAGTACAAAATAATACCAGTGTTCGTTTGAAAGTACTTTGTACTCACCAGAACTTTTATTTGACGTGTAGTACAATGGCGGGAACAGACTTGTTTGGTATGTCTCAGCGACGAAAACGAATGTTTTTATTCACACAATTGTCTTATTGTAACTTCAGTCTTTAGCATGCTGTCGGTGCTGGCGTTAGCATAATTGAGAAGCATGCAAAATGTGTCCGTACACACAACTGTGTCAGTAAACTCTATAAAGGCACCAGAGCGAATTAGTTGACTTTTATCATTATTGCTCTTCAATTCTTTTCACACTATAACGTCGATAAAATGTCGAAGCGACGTCATTGATTAGTATTTCTTTTCAGTATCTTATCCATTCAGCAAGTTGTGACGCACGTAACACACACAATGACAAAAATCGACGAGCTATCATTATAATTTAATTATCAAATCACTGTTGCTGTAATTAAGAACTCAAACCTTTTTTTAAGAGTAATCACCGTGTTTAAAATATTTCACTCGAGTTTGAAGAGCAATCCCATGCATTCCACCATTGATCGGAAGTGAAAATTTGCACGATCTAATTCGGTGAATAAAACTCTTTTTTAAACTCTTTTTGCATTATAAATAACACTTTTTGCACTTTTTGTTCTTCTCAGTCTAAGGTAGATAAGACTAAAGTAAAATCGAATTCTTTTCACGCGCGATTGAGACGGTGACGAACGAATTTGCATAGAACCGTGTCATCGTCCGATCGGCCGTGAGCGCGGCGCTCACCTGTTCGAGTGAGCTTACGATAGTAAACTGAAGGTACGGGCGAAGCCAGCGTGGTTCCCGTCGGGAGAGCGCAGATCGTTGCCTGGCATTCGTTCTGTGGCGTGAGCACTGACCGTGCACAGAACACCACAAAACGTACGGTTGTTCCACGTTAAATTCAGCCCGTCGTGCTCCCCGAGGCGTGCACGAGGGGGCTTTCCCCCCTCGTCACAACCTCCGGTCACCTGTGCCACCTCACCGCCCGCAGGGGAAGATATATTTTGTGGGGAATAGCAGGGCACCGTCTGCGGTCCGCCGATCGTTGATGGGAAAGAAACGGTAGCGCGATTATTAGCGGGATGGTATAATCTTCGATATCCGATGCACCAGAGGAGTCGGATGATAAATTTTTATTAACGCGGCGAACCCTTTGTAACGAAGTTACTTGGAAAAGTTATGCGAAAAGAAACAAAGTGATATATCTTTGTTTCTTTTCGCATAACTTTTCCAAATAACTTCGTTACAAAAGATGTAAATTAAGCCTAATAGAAGGCAATTACACATTATATGTAAAATTATTTAAAAGGAGGAATAGTTTTATAAAAAATACAGAGAATATCATGAAGGATATTGTAGTGTTAGAAATCAATTTAAGTATTCTAAATTTTAACATTATTTTGCTGAAAAGAGTTAAATTATGTAGGAGATAAAAGAATAAGAACATGGAAGAAACTAATTTTTATTCGGTAATAATACATAATATTTTACTTTTGCCTAACGTTATATGAGATAAATTATTGCATTACATATTCATCATATCGTATTAACTCTACGAAGATATGAAGAAACTGGTTTGCGAATAAGTTAATCTAGCATGTCAGTGTCACATAGCTCTGCTTTATCCACTAGAGATGCTATCGATACAAATGCAGCGTTACAACTAAAGCAGATATGCGCTTAAAATGCAGAAAAATTCAATGATCTATCGGGCTTAAATGATGGTCTGGATCACCGTGTACCTACTGTAAGTTAAGTTCGTTGAACCTGACTAACCGGCCAGGGTAGTCACTTTCAACATTGAACCTCAGATGTCGCGTGCTGTTTTCTTGGAAGAGAAAGAGTAATTTTTAATCCTAAATTTTTTTTATTTTTATAAATCTCTTGTTGATTTAATAAGAAAGAGAATTTTAGTATTAAATTAAAAATTATCCATACACTCACTTAAACAATATTGTTCACATATCGGTTTTGATAACAATTATTTTATAAATTGATAGTTCTATAAATGTTTGAGGAAATATAGAAATGTACCATACTGTCTAATTTAAAAATGTCTAGATGATAGTATTTGACATGATTAAGGACCGTTTGTTCCATCTCCGGATAAATTATATGTTAAATTATCTAACACATTCATTATATGTCTGTGTGTAGACATACACATTTATACATTAGATAACTTACCACAATCAGAGTTTATCTGAAGATGAAACAACCGGCCCTAAGACTCATTCATAATTATTTAAAAAAATTAATAATTCAAGAACTTCATTATGAACTATCATAAGTTGACATATTCCAAAATAAAAATAAAATCTCACATACTTTCACGAATTGATTTATGTTAAACTCTTTTACGATCGTCGTACGATGATCGTTTGCCATCACCAAACATTCCTTCTTACACACCAATCATACTTTCGTATCTCAAGGTCTCTCATTTCAGTCGGTCATGACAATCTGTCGCCAGTTAGGTGATCTTTACAGACGTGAAATCGAGCTAGTAGACCTTGAACGCGCCTACGCATGGTGAGTCGCGCGTAAAAAATTTTACAGATAAATTTAGGACAACGTATCAATGACGAGAAAGGATGTCATCGTATATGATGACGTGGCAATAAACTAGCTATGAATGTACAGGCTCGCGGACTATTAAAGTTTTTACATGCCTGTATATCAATCCATTAATAATTCAAGTATTTTTAACGTGGTTCTCTTAACGCTTGCCTCATTTAGACACAGGGATTTGTACATGGGAAAAAAAGTTTTGTTAAAATAACTATATTTATTCAGAACTTCACTTATTCAGCAGATCTGTAGCCGTAATATACGGTCAGTCAATTTTTTATGTTAAAAGCAAAGTTGTACAGCTGAATAAAGTTCGCGATTATAACTAATTATACACCGAAAGAATAATTTTGCTGAAATACAGATCTGAAATAATTACGTTGAACTATTTAAATAATTGTATCGGATATTTAATTGCTAGAATATCAAAACTGCAGCAACATTATCATGCGTGGGCGTCTTGCATAATTATTTTGATGGCTCAACATAAAATTATTTTCTGATAGATATCTAGCTAAATTGGTAGATGTTGCAAAATTGTATTTTTCATGTATTTATAATAGCACAGTAAATATTTAATACAGCAATTTTCATTGTAGCAAAGAATTTGTTCAATGAGCATACTGATAATTGCTTTCTTTATTATCTATATGTTATTTCTTTGAACTATTACATCTGCTTAATTATACACAGAAAAAAAATGAGCATTAAATCAAGATTCATTGTTTCATATATAAGCAAGAATATAAAATCTTCTTGGAAGAAATTATAATCTTGAACAGACATAATTTGCTTATATGAAGAGAAAAATTTTCTTCATGTAAGCAAATTATGTCTGTTTAAGATTATAAATTCTTCCAAGAAAATTTTATATTCTTGTTTATATATAAAATAATGAATTCTTGATTTAATGCTAATTTTTTTTTCTGTGTAGGTGTCGAACTCACATATTCAGCTACAGCTTCGCTGAACCGCCTAATTTATTTTTCCGGTAGAAAAAAAGGATTTTTTACTATTACTTATTCGCTTCATCTCTCCTCCTCCACTTCTGTCTCTTGTCTCATTTGTTCGCCTCCTGTACCTTTCAACTAGGATCGCTTTAGAAAATTTTATTCCTTGGAATTTTAGCAACTGTTTGGAAACGAATTACGTCATTTTATTCGTGTAAAAATCTCAAGCCCGTTAATGGCCATCATCCGATTTGATGCGCGACTTGTCAAAAGGGACGTGATGGTTTAACTAGCGGTGCAGCGCAGCTTAACGAAAGGAAGGACGTAACTGTGCTTCAGTATACGCAGCAACTTTTCTCATTCCTTTCTTCTCTGTCTTCGCTCTTATCCTCGTGCAGCGCTTACCGTTACAGCCATCGGATGCTCTTTCGAGCGACAGTCGCATAAGATAAGCGCAAAGATAAACTATTAACGCGTCGCGCGACTCAAAGTTTCTGCTTCCCTATCATTTCTCGTTCGCTCGGAAGGTGAATATCATTAATTCAGCGATCGCCGTCATGTAATTCGCGAACTTCGAAGTCGTTTTTAAAGTCCGTCTGATCGATATTGTATCGTACGTTTCAATTCAATTTCACGCAGAGTAATGTGTGGCAAAGCAAGTCGATACACACTTAATCCTTTACTTTTTTTGCAAAAAGAGCGCTTAATTCAATATCGCTTTACAAAATCAAATTATTAGTCTACGGTCAATTAGTCTGCAAGTATGCGTCAGATGTATTACCGGCTAAACAGGATGCGCGTTTCATCGCGGCGGTGACCGTCATACGATCTCATCAAATATTGCCTCCGGATCGCAGCTCCGAGCGCAGCGTTTTTTCGAACGGCCGTCCACTCGGCTAAGTATGCGACTCGCGCCGAAGAGAGTGTTGCCGGTGTGTACCAGAAGAAGTGGTAGGGTTAAAATAAAAGGGGGGAAAAAAAAGAGAAAAGGAAAGGGGGAAAAAAAAGAAACGAAAGGTGGTGGGGGGAGACGTCCTTTATTCCGATGCATAAGCGTGCCTTGGTACAGGCATTAACCCTCCCCACCATTTTCTCTCCTTTCTCTTATCCTCGCGCGCCTCGCGCACTGCAGCCTATAGTCATCGGATTCTCTTTTAGGGACCATGCCAAGACTGCCAGATGAAAGTATATAACCGGTTCGCAGCTGCAGCCAGTCTGGAGACCTGGGGTATCGGCCGGTGTGCAACTGGCGAGCGCGCACCGTGGCGCCAGGAACGGATTCGTCGCCCGTGATCCCAAGAAAGGACACGTACGGTTATCTTCTCCGGATACATTGTTCCGAAAACATCCGTTAATCCTTTTAGCAGTAGTAGTTTGTGCCGAGGTAGAAAGTGACAGCATAGAAGCGATATAAAATCTGGCTTTCAAGATAAACGGCGATCGAGATTTAAATCTAGATCCAGAATCATGTAGCAGGTGGCCAGGTGTCCTTACGACGAACTCGAGAAGGTCGCGGTGACTTTATCCTTTCCTGACGGTATTGGCGAAATAACTTTGCGTGTCCCTTTAATCTTTCCGTTAGGAGTATTTTTAACATCGTGCGTCACGCGGTTGCATTATTTTGCGGTATTCACAAGTGGCTCGACTCAAGAAATATTAAGATATAACCGAGAATTTAAACGCGCGACGAATTGCCTGTTTAGAAATCTTCTATATATTATGCTTTCTCATGCAGAGGTAATATAATGTCTGTATCTGTCATATTATGATGAGCGTTTCGTGTGCGAAATTCATCTGCATCTCATGTAGCACAATCTTTCGAAAGCAGATGTTCAAAGCGGACGTTCATTCTAAAAAGATGAACGAACTGACCGAAGGATATCCGCAAATCATGCGTGAGACTACGATGAGGCGGCAAGAAGTGAAGAAAATGAAAAACGAATGTTGTACGGCATGTCCAGGAATTGGCAAAAAATAGCCAACGTCATGTTGATTGTCAGAATCAATATTTCTTCATAGTAAAAACGGAAATCATTATCTGTTTCAATATTTTATATGCCTCAATATTTCTATGTTGATAATTTAACTGCCAAATTAAAAGTTTTTCATATTTCTGCTTAAGGGGCTATATATATCTAAGTAGGTAAAAAAAAATCGAAGAAAAAAAAGAGAAGCAAATATCAAGAATTATATGGTTCAGGAATCGATAATTAAAGAAAGTGTGAAAAAAATGTATCTCGTTGATAACTTTATCTAAATGTTTAAAAGTGTTTTTTTTTTCAAAATGATATTTTAGAAAACGATCGATATATCTCAAGAACTAATTCATTAATTAAGCTGAAATTTTGCACAGATGTTCTCCATATGATTCAACATCATCACTTGATTCATATCAAGTCATAGATTATTTTTTATAAATTTGGAAAGTAAGATTTTTTAATTAAAAATTTCACATCTATATTCAGACGGCTACCATTTTGCAAGAATAATTATTTTTAAAATCGGCTACGTCAAGAACTAATTTTTTTCATCTTTTTTAGGAGGATATTGTGATTTTTTGTTTAGATTAATTTTTTGAAAGAAAAAAAATTTTTAAAGTTCATCCTGAATTTTTCTTATCCTAAGTGTATGCAGCTCCTTAATGTTCGCACATTGTTCGAGACTTTTGAAAAAAACAAATCGGTTGAATGTTAGCTAGTTAGCTGAACACTTCATTTTCCATATATTCTGCAAATATGCGACAGTCATAGTAGATGAATGCGGTAAAGTGACGGAAGATACATGGAGCTATGGGATAATCATGCATAGCGCTGCTCGACTTCTTACGTTTAATGATCTTCAGAGAAGCGCGCTTGATCTTCCGTGACGGAATAAGGAGCGTCCTCCGGCAGGATATTATTTCAAAATTGATATAAATATGACGTACGCAAATGTGACGTTTCACAAATGCGAGTGAATACCAATCGCAATCATTGAATATTTAACGAGTGTACGGAAATTGTTCAGACGATTATAAAATCTCCCAAACTCGGTTTAAAATTTCGCTGTTTATGGCAGATTGAACGATAGATTTTAAATATGCGCATCTTTTTCGCGTACATTTAAATAATATATTCCGATATCCTGTAAACTTCTAAAATTTTATTGTGAATTAATTGCCGTATAAATCAAAATGACACTCAAAAACACATTAATTGCTATTATAAAGAACAGCATGGGTGAACACAATCGTATTGGTCTTATGTAAACGAGATACGAGAGGGCAGCGAACTCCTTCATCCGTAGAGACGTTAATTACAGCCGGTAAAATGGAATAATTGTAGCGTGATAGAGAAATAAAAAAGAAGTTACAGTAGCAAACTTTTCACACACCAACGGACGCGCCGCAGCACTCGAGGCAGTTCGCAAAACGCGGGTCGAGAGCGAGGGATACGAAAGGGTACGTGAAGCATGTCTGCAAAGAGCTGTCGGAAGATTCGAAGAGGTAATGTCGCCCAGGTGCTCGACCGGCCTCTGCCGAACTCGCCTCCACCCCCTCCCTCGCGTTTCCTCCTTTCTTTCTTTCTTTCTTTCTTTCTTCCGTTACTCTCCTTCGGCCTCTTCGACTCGTCGCGACCAATCGGTCAGTTCCTCCTTTTCCACAACGCGGGGTCCTAGGAACTCCACGTCCTTTCCTCTTATCCGTGCGCCATTGGCCATTAGCGACCGCGCCGTCCGTCCGCCGTATCATCGGGGCCTCGGCGCGGTAAAGGGCCCCTCTTACCGGGTCCCGCGGGCCAGTCTTTCGTCGCGCGTTCACCGGTGCTCCGGCCTCCTCGCGTTCCGGACGACGATCTGCCTCCTCTCGACGATCGGGCCATGTGATTTCGTCGGGTACGCGTGTTTCTACGTCGACTACCTGTGAGTGCGTCACGTGACCGATCTGGCGATAAGATCACAAGTGAATGCGCGATCGGGAAACTTGACGTGGCCTCATTGCCACGTAATAATCATTCTTGTTCAATAAATCCGTTAACAGATCCGACGACAATATCGCGATCGCACGTATTAAAAGGGTTACGCGTTTCCACCGGGTTCTCCACCGATACTGTCAAACAAACGACCCGGCAATCCAATCGCGGTGAAAGAGATTTCACATTTCAGTTGCATATGCCGCGATGATTTATCGATAGTTGGCCCAGATAGGCAACGATTGTTATAGATTGCATCGTGATTTTAAAAGGATTGACCTGTCGACCTTGAATATTGCACCGTTCAATAAATGATAGTGTCTACTGCACGTATTTCTTGTTTTCTTTTTTTTATATATTGAAAATTGTGTCGCGCACAATTTCGTATATGAGTGACTTTTTGAATGTGACTCGTTTTGACAATTGAGGCGAAAAAGATGTGCGTGACGTGCGTGATGGCGTAGGATGTAGTATTCAAATAAAGTGGCAGTCTCTCCGGTTGCAATCATTCTCACGAGAAATTCGATATAAAATCAAAGTAGCTTTAGGAGAGTAAAATAGAAGCTTTAATTGACGTATCCTGTTAATATCGATTACCTCAAGTCTATTCTCTCTAATTAAAGCATTTACAATTTATTCTCGAGATTAAAAGGATTTGTAAAATTGATATATTTTTCCAGGGTTTCTCAATAAAATTCTCAAACTGTTCCTCAAATATTTTTCAATGAATTTTTGAAATATTTTATAAAATTTCTCAATGAAAGTATTAAAGAATAATTTAATTGAATAGCGCTGAAATTTAACTTTGCCTCTTCGCGTCCCACTTTCACGAGTTGATCCTCGATCCAAAATAAACGATAAATTAATTTCGTCATTGTCGTCCATTTAATTTAAATCTATTATTCGCTGTGTAAATATTAATTAAACGTATATTTTGGTGCATAATGTAATACAAATTAATTCCTTCGCTCCTTTGTACATATACGTATTAGCGTTCCGAGCTGATACAGACCAAACCAGTTGGAATTCCAGTTGCAAATGCCATATCGACTATCATATGAACATGTAAAGGTCGACCAGTCCTGACTTCTTTTCCAGTCGCCGAGAAATATCTCATTTACAAATGCATCTGATTGTGAGAAATTTAGCCTCGTAAATTTAACATGTCCCCAATCGACGCGACCGCATCCACTTATTAATAGATCACGTGATATTATTGACTTAAGAATATCCTAGCAAGTCCTTTAAAAATGCTGCTCGATTTTTCAACGATGAAATAGAAGCTTAAACTTGAAAAGGATTATACCGGGAATGCAGCTGGATGCATCGTGATTCTGTTTTTTTTTTCGGAAAGTGTCGGTAAAAGCAACGCGATGGTGAAACTTTTCGTCGAATTCGCACGAAAACGAGAGTGCAGTGAAAATGCATCGCAGTGTTTTTTACTTTTATGCGAACTGAAAAACTACGTCTGCACGTAGCTCATTTGAAACTTTATCTCGCAACGTATCCGATGTATCGCTGAGAGAGAAAAAAAAAAATACGTAACTAGTGGCCGACCAAATGGGAAGTGATGTATACTTATTATGGCAGAAACGTTCTCAAAGAGATCCGTCGCAGCTAAGGTGAATTTTATCACGATTGATTAACCGTAGTTAAGGCGCTATATAATTAGGATTATGGCGGGAGAATAACGATCACATTGATACCGCTAATAACAGAGGGGAGGAGCCGAGTAATTTAATAATTATCACTACGACAGCGAGCAATCTGTCTACACATGTCTGTCCTAATTTGATGATCGTATCATCTTTAAGACAAGACGTGTGCTATGGCGAAGCGCACGTGGATACCGAGATCGTACAAAGGTATCGCTGTTCCCCGCGCGGCGCGTAGGCCACGAAAATCTCGTGAATGTGGCATTGACGCATGAGAGGCTTTTAGCTGACTACAGTTATTTCGTCCGAGAGGCCTTTTAAGCGCAAGTCAGACAGGGTATGTAATTTTCATGTACGACTCTCTCTTCCTCTTCTTCCTTTTCTTCCCTTTTCCAATAGTCGACTAGGCGCAACGCCCGTGACACGCACGCGGCCGCACGCCGCACATTTCGCACGGAATCTCGCGCGTGTGCATCGCACGCATCTGTTTCGTCTCGTCTCGTCTGGTCTCATCTCATCTCATCTCGTCTCGTCTCATTTTGCTCCGTGCGAGCGAGCGATGCGAGAGCGTACGCATGTTGCAAGGAATCTTTCCTTGCATCTCCTTCCCGCGGTCTCGTCTCCTCTTTTCGAGGAAGCGAACGGATATAAATCTCCCCACGTTTCTCTGTTTACGAACTCGCTGCGTGTGGCGCACGGAACGATCTCGTGCACCCCTTCCCTGATATCGAACAATCGCTAAGAAGTTAGAGACAACTGCCAGAACGTAACACTCGAGCGGAAGAAAGATTGCGCGGCTTTTTGTAAAGCGAACTGCTAGGCGGATCCCTAGGGCGAATCGATGCGTTGCCGTTTTGAATACGTTAGCATCGCGGGGTCTATGACGGCTGCTGTGCCGGCAGGCAGACGCAATATTTATTAATTTAATGGACGACCACTCAAGTACCATACAGCGAAAATAGCACGCTCTCTCTCTCACAATATAACGCAATTTATTAATTTGAAAGCGCTTCAATTTCACGGGTTTGAAATTTTACTTGATTGACACGTTTGCAGGTGAATAAATAATGGAGCGCCGACAAAACGTCCCTCGCGCCTATTCGCGTATCAAATTTTCCCGCTCCCCGCCCCGGGATTGATACGCCCCATTATGTATTTTCATTTCGCTTTGAAGTGTTCTTATTTCGTCTTTTTTCCTGCTACTAGAACATGACAGCGCGCGCCACGCGATCAGACTATGTATATTATATAATTTTATATTATACCAAGAACAAGTATGCAATTTTTAAAATATAAGTTTACATATGATTACATTATTTAATTAAACTTTTATTTTAAACTTTATTTAAATATAAAAACAAAAAGAAAACAAAAAGAATAAAAACAATATTATAATAGATTTGACAACAATATCATATCTTTTTATTTTAATCGAAAAATCCATCCATATGCAGAAAAAAATACATATTTTTGTGTATCAAGGGATAGTGTCTCGTGACAAATATACGCACACCAAGTTGTCAAATACTTCAAAATAATTTACGCAAATGTTCGTTGTAATGCAGAAATTTATAGTTATTTTGTAAATAAACATAAATAAATTTTGTTAATTTACAGAGCAACTAATCTCTGCATCGCAATGAAATTTTGCATAAATTACCCTGGATATTTAAAATATTTGTACAAAATTGACATATTTGTCATTACTTCTTAAATTAAAGTTTTAACAATAAAAAAATAACATCAAATGCATTTTAATAAAAATCATTCAATATGTTAAATAATCGGCGCGCACGTTGCATGAACTGGAAAAAAGAAAAAACAATATCTGATTAAATAAATATTTATTTTGATATCTAAATATAAAGACATTATGCTTAATTACAATATATATATATATATATAATTAAATAATCATTGTGACAGCCGCTCGTGAAGTAAGCGCAGCATAAGAATCAATTAGCATCGCGGAAAGATATCAACAATAACATCGCTTACACGGCCTTTTTAAGCGAGGAGGATCCAACGCTGTGTCGATTCTATTAAAACGCGAACCACGGAAAAGGCAATTTCGATCGCGATATAGTAAAAACGTTTTCGTTTGTGAAACAGTCTTGCCATCGGGCTACTTTATCAGTGCACTCCATCAGCATCCCAAGTATCTCACCGTTTCCGTTCCGATGAACTCGGCTGAGATTAATTTGCGTTCAACTGATTTGCTAATCTCGCGGCATCCGACGCAGTTATCGTAGATTGCATTTGAAAATTGTCCGCGGGGTACGCACGATTGTTCCCGTCATACACTCGATACACTGACAACACATTGTACGCATACAATGCTAGTGTAATTTAAAACTTCTCAACGCGTAGCCGATGGTAAAAACCGAATAGCTACGCGTTCACCCACTCGAATAACAAATATTCGGTTCCTTCTGTTCTGCGTTTCAACCATTGTTGAAATCCCTGAGTTGTTTTATAGGGTCCACTTGACTCCTATTTCTGCGCGCCAGAGATTAGTCGGTGTAATGACCGCTTTGTAACACGTTATCGAGATTATTAGCAATTTCGACAGCGGTTGAAAAATCTTGAAAAAGTCTCTCTGATCAAAATTCTAGAAAAGGTATAATTCAATTTAATTTTAAAATTAAAAATTTTATAGGTTTTTAAATTTTAATTGAACTTAAATGCTCTATTTTGCACGGTTTTCTTCTAGCACGTTATTATTTTGCACAACATAATTTTTATTAAATATTTTTTTAAATGTAAAGTTGGGATGAAAATTTTTAATAATTAACTGAAGATTACAAATTGTTAAACTATTATATAAACACTAAACAAAATTAAATATTATCTAAACAGATTGTCAATCAATGTCGCCAAACTATTATATATAATGCCATACAGTATACAAAATTTAACATTTGTCGCAGCTTGTCGCAGTTGAATGCGTTTGCATTAAATTTAGGGAAAAAATGCATAGAGGCATTTTTTTTAATTAAATTTATGTTAATTATTTTTTAGCAAGTATTCGCCAGTTGCGTCATTTTGCATATGTACATCTTTATCTTTAAATACTTTAAATCATCGTTATTTTCACATCTCGTTTCTATGATCTTCGAGATCATAAATAATCGCGCGCGCTTTTGCTCTTCTACATTAATAATATTATTAAAAGATAATTTTAGAACAGTACAATCTATAAAGAGACGCTCGATGAACTTCTCGCGGCCATCAGAGTTTCGCAGATTGAACCACTCGAAGTAAATTATTTTCATAAATATCGGTTCAAGAATATTCGGTACGACCTTTCAAAAATAGCCGATCTAATTATTAGGACGAGTTCTAATCGGGGGAGGCATCGATTTCCGATACCGTCGACCCTTACGCGCGTATGATTCGATTCCCATTCCGCGATGGCACTCCAAATCATTTAAATGCTGCGCACGTTTTACGCAACGTCCTTTCTATCCTGCGTCGGTATTCTCCGTCACGACTCCCGTGACGGAGCGCACGAAAATGTCAACAGTTACAACGTGACTACGCTTGGTAAGCGCGGCGAGCTATGCAGACTTGCGCGCGGATGCAATTTCGTTCGCGATAACGTAACGAATACTCCATTATCGCCAGAAACTGACACCTCACCTCGGGCCCTCCTATGGTGTGGGGATAAGCTCGAACCTAATCGAAAGTCCGCGAAGCTTTCAGACAAAGAGACAAAGAGGTTTAATATCGATATCGGCTATATTTCTAATTAATTAATATATTTCTAATTAATTAATCATCATATCGCTTGCGATTAACGTACGTATGAACAATTGATGAAATCTAATGACAGAAGCATTAGAAAAAAATCAATTGAATAATTAAGGAATTATTTTTATAATAATCCGATATCGTCTATTTAACGTCGTGCTGGGATATTTGGCTGACGACGAACCGCAGATTGACTCCTTTTCGAAATCATCTGGGAATCGACACATCTTTGGGGCGCGAAAGTAATTGAGTTAGATCATATGAAAACGACAGTGAACACGACAGTGACACAACACGCTCCTGGCTTCTGACACGTGGTTAATTGAATCTCCCGACTTCCGCATAATTTCGCGAATTTCAGCGACTAGTGAAAGCGATCTTTGCCATATAGAGATCTTCTTGCGACATAGACGGATTTACTATTGAAGATAGGTGACCCGTTTGTAATAAATACGTATAAATGGCAATTTTTGCAGCATGCGTTGAAAGGATCGACCGATGCGATATTCCGTTGTTCGATGATAACACGACGTAGGTGATAATCGATTTAATACATTTCCAATCTGTAAACTCTGCTGATAAAATATATTCAATTAAAGTAGAAAAAAATAATGAATAAGAACGAATTTAAATCTTTTTAAATTTTTCATCAAAAATTGGAACTGAAATAATGTTAAAATATATTAATAACGTTTTTAACTGACTCTGCAAATAATTATTATATTGGCCAATATTGTAGTGTAAAGTGTGTATATTTAAATATGAAAAATTACAACAGGCAACTTTCATTGTTCACACACACACACACACACACACACACACACACACAAAATATTAATTCTACTGCTAGAAAAGCGATCCTTTTTCCTTTAGCAAGTGATGATTATCTTCAACAAAGAATGATAATTATCTTAATATTGTCTTAAAATATATTAATTACAAATTAAAAAAAAACTCATCATATACTCAAAAAAGAATTTATACTCTTTCGAAGAATATTATAAAATTGTTTTAAGTATTTTGAAACTATTATCAAGAAAATTTTCTTTGTAAAGATAATCATTACTTAAAAAAAAGAGAATACTAAAAATTGAATAATCGCCTTTCTTAGCACGAGAGTAATATTTTTCGTGCAACGAAAGAACGAATTATACCGGTTTCCGTGCAACCATGCGGTTCTCTAAAGTAGAGCAGCCGAGATTCTCCAGCAAGAGTGTTCTGGTTTCATCAACGAAATTGGGTACTCTATGATACTATAGTGACGAAAAGTCTGTCAACAAGCTCGTTAGTCTGCACGTAATAAACCGCAATGTGTCGTCGGTGGATGATGAGAAACTAGAAGAGTTATGATTATTTTTATTCGATATTCTACCGGTAGCGTATAAGACATCGTAATATGCATTATAAGAAAAAGCAAACTAGGATTATTGAAACAAGACAAAGGACAATAATTGACAATAATTGAGGAAATCAAGGCATAAAGAAAAGCTATTGGAAACTCAATTTAGAATAAAGAGAGAGCTTATGTCTTTTCACTCATACGAGCATACAATCGTTATTCAGCAGATTCAATAAATTAGTTTAACTCTAGAATGCTGCTCATATTGTTCTGATGTTAATACTACTCTGGATAAAAATTCACCCATATAATTAAAAACTTTCTCACACTCTTGAGTTTTCTTTTCTACTTTATATGTAGATTGAAAGGTGTTAGATTAATTAAACTTACACTGTTTTAATGTAAAAATAATATTATTACTTAAATATTATTTTAAACTCTAGAAATTTTAACAAATTCATCTATAGTATCAGAGTTTAATTTTAAGAAATCTATCGAAGAAAAATGATCTTGAGCTTACGTATTAGAACAGGTGTCGCGAGATAGATGATTGTGTTATTGTGTCATTTAGCTGATACTTACGTACGACGAGAACGAGAGAGCCGCATAGCTCAAGTGGGATATAAGCGATCGAATAAAATAACCAATGTGTTTCGCCACCGTGAAATATATCGTAGATTTATAGTGCCGTAATAATCGTAACGATTCCTCGCTGGCGGCAGCACCATGTGCGGCGGCGAGCGTCCGTCGTGGAGAAAACGGGCTTTTACATTCTTCGATTGTCGTGATCGTTCAATCGATTCGTTTTAACGCTCGTTTTAATACCTGCGAGATATTAGCACGGCCGATTACTCGCACTTGTGGAAATGCGGTAATTGCGGAACAGCACGCTGCTTGCACAGCACGGCGCGACGGAATCGGTTTTTATCATACTAGACGATGTGATAAAAGAAATTGCAAGAGTGCACACGTTACTCGTCTTTTAATACAATAAAAAGTAAATTTATCTATAAATTTAAAAGTCTTGCTTCTAAAGATTTATTAAATCTTTTTTATTTTAATACATTAAAATAAAAAAGATTTAATTAATCTTTAGAAGCAAGACTTTTAAATTTATAGATAAATTTGTTCTCGAGTGTTATAATATTTATAGCAATCATAACGTTATCATTAATGTTTGTAACAAGTACGTATTTTGCAAATTTACATAAATCTTTTACTTTAATAGCAATATTCTTATCGCATAAAATAATTTGAATATATTTATGAGAAAAGGACACTTTTCTTTGAATATACGGAAATTGTTTCACATTCCCGTCTTCCAATACTGACCTTATGAATAATTAGGATCAAGAGATAATTTCACGTTTTGTATTCGTAATAATAAGAGCTAGTCCACCCCAATATTTTTATAAAACATCCATCCCCAATGGAATTCTCTCCCAGCGAGTATTCCGGTCGCCCTTCGGCGCAGTGGCATAATTCAGGAAAATCCCAGTGATTCCAAGAGGAGATCCTCCCAGAGACAAGTTCGATGAAACACAACAATGAGAATTATCCGGGAGGATTAAAACCCGGATTATATTGCGGTACAAAGCTACCGATCAAAATACTGCCAGCTAGAAAAAATTCGCGAGCGCAAAAACCACGATGGAATCGTAAATTAAACGCATGATATACTTCTAATTTGTAATTTTCTTTCCATCAAACGCTTTCCCGCTATTACTATTGATTCATTTCTGAAATTGTATTAAACCATCTCGTTCGCAAATATCTAGATACGATATTCTTCGATAGTCTTGTTGTGGATTATGGAAAAGAAATATGTGTTGGCGTTCCGAACACATAATTGCGTTAGGCATCGTGATTTATTACGTCCCTAGAACCCACCCTCCGGTGCTTTTATTTATCGTCGTGTTTGGAGGGTCGCTATTTTTATCGACCATATAATCGGCGTACAACACGTTTGACCAATCGAGATATACCGGATATACGAATGTTTCGACCTTGATATAAAAGATATTCTTTCGATTTTTTTCCCTTATCAGCAAAAAGTATTGTTGCAAAAATGAATAAGCCATGTTAAGCCAATTTATTTATAGTGGTCAAACCGTTCTGATTAAATTTTAATTAAATCGCGTTTGTGACATTGCCATATGTTTCCTACGGCGTCGTGTAACGCACAGAGAAAATGTGAAGTCGATAAAAATTTTCTAGGAAAGGAAGCCCCTCGTCGGGCGGCCTCCCTTTGAGCCGAGAGAAAAGTGGTTGCCTCTCGATCGAGGGTAGAAACGAAATTTTCCAAATTTCGTCTCGGCGCGTGAGGGCAGGGATGATCGCCAACCAAATTGACTATCGAAAGGAAATGGCGGGCCCGCCGGAAGGTAGGGGGAAGTCGCGTTCCGGTGTACGGATGTCCTCGAAACGGAAAAAGGAAATTAAATTCTTGTCGTAGGCCAGGTTCACCTTTATTGTTTTCCAACGGCGTGTGCGTGGCGGTATAGCTTCCCCGATGTGCTATGCCGTCTGCCGACCACCCGCTGGCCTGGGTTGTGACCCCACGAAACACGGTTACGTCGATGAGCTGATAATTATTTTTTGACGAGAATTATAATAAATACGAAAAGAATATGAAAGTAAAGAGTGTCTTCAGTCTGTCCTCACCTCCTATATTTCGGAAACAGTTCAAAATTATGAAGAACTCTTTTTAGGAGGTTGGGGGATGGGAAAATCACCCTTCGAAATGATCGAACACGTATTTGGAGTTTTTTCATCATTTTGAACCATTCCCTATATTTGAAATATAGGGGATAGGAACAGTCTTTATTGGCACTCTGTATATACACGGAAAGAATAGTTTTGCTGAAGTATCTAAAAATTTAGCTAAATTCAGATTTGAAAATAATTGAAGAGTTTTCAAACTAAACAAGTTTTTTTTTTTTTTTTTAATTAAATTATGGTGCCAAATCATTTTTTATCTGTAGCATCACATCATGAACAATTTTTTGCGACAAAAATCAAATAGAAAACGTTGAAATATAAATAGATAATAAATATAAAATTTCTGGCAAGAGCTCCAAATAAGTAAAGAGGTTTTCGTATTTTTAATGAATTTCTCAAGATGTTAATTCTAAATCCGAAATTTTTGTTCGTATACCTATTACATGTTAGGAGAAAAATTATCAAATTTATCCCAAGTGAAATATAAAAAGGACGATTTTGTTAAGAGTAACTTGCAAAATTTTGTAAATAAAAAATGAAAAAAATTGTTGCTTTATATTTTAAATAATATTTTCTTTCTCACTTTTTATCATTACCATGTTTTGAACATTTTTCATAATTATTTTGATAAGCCAACAAAATTACTTTCAGATCTGTATCTAAATTTTTTTAGATACTTTAGCAAAATCGTTCTTTCTGTGTACAATGCATATTAAGCACGTGAGACTAATAGCAGCTTGTTCGAGAAAATATTTGACTACAGTGGTACCAAACGTTTCTCGGAAAGAATTTCGGGCACCATTCGTATCGCTTTTGCAGAAACGAGGTGAAATTCTTTTTGTCGCGGTTAGCCGCCACACAAGCGTTATTTAACATCTCTAAAGTCTTTCTCTAAAGAGGAAAGTACATCCGAGAAATCTTTTCTCATGCATCGCGTCTAACACCGAGTTCTTTCTGTCACAGTACATGGGTTCGTTTCCTGTGGCGATTCCCGACATTGCCAGCCGCGCGGAATTTGTGCGCTCCCAATTGGAGATCCTCAGGGTAAGTGCTCTCCCCTGATTCTGTCCGTGTACTGAAAACTATTTCTAATTTAGCATCCTCCCTCCTCACGAGAATATGATTATTATACGAGAAATGACAAATTATGCCTGCGAGGTAACATTGTTTTCCTTCCGGCGACGGCGAAATCTGCTCCTTCCGGTAATGCGCGGCAAGACGAATTATTCTAGCGCGCCTCTTCGCATAATAAGAAGCAATAAGATCCTAGGATAATGGCGCGGCATATACCAGCGGTCCCATTTTCGCCCTGTTTGTTTTCCCGTTTTGCATGCATGATGAATTCACCAGTTTTATATTCGCGCGCGATCTCGACGTTACAGAAGTTTGTGTATACGAGGCGAGCGTGAAACCGTGCGGATCCTCATTCGCACGCTCTTAAGATATTTAGACATTACTCTAATAGAAAAAAAAAAACCGTTACTTCAATCCGTTGTCAGATCATCTTTGACGTATAATGTAATATCGTTAATAACGACGCAGGCGCCCATTGATGGGAGCTTACTCCATCCGTCCTAATGCTTGACATCAATCGCAATCAACGGCGAATACATTTCGCAATTAGCCCGAACAGATGAGCTGCCATATGGCAAAGGAATCAAAACGGTTCTCATATTAGAGAGGATTATTATTCTAAGCTGCTATTAGCGTAAATCTAGCGATGACTCTCGTATTTGAACGGATCAGCAGAATTTCGGCTTTGAGTTTCGTCGGAGTTGAATATTTGCCTACGAGCGAGAATAACCCGTGCCAGGAAGTTCCCACTTAATCTTCAACGTATGTGTGCGCAGGTGTACGTGTTCGAGTATCTTGCGTGTATAAGAACGCGCGTGTCGCTACTTTTCCCGTGATACTAGCTGCTACTTCATTACAGTACGCATACGCCACGTATTCGCTTCGGATAATTTTACTTGAATAGGCGTTCTTACCGTACACCTTTTCTTCTTCCACTTTCATCGCGAATGGCAGAGACGTAAACTCTCGCGAGATAATTAGCCGTATCTTTAAATGGAAATGTAAGCGAGCAGACACATTGTCTTGACACGCTCTTTATTATAATTGTTAATTAGCCGACTCTAATGCAGGCCTGAGTAGATTATCGTAAGAACATTCTGATACCTGAGCATTATGTCTCCTGCTAATTAGGACTTTAATTAATGTACCATCCACACAACCTTGAAAGGGTATGTGCCGTGAAAGGGAAATTCTTGCAGAAACAAGAGAGCTTGTTTAATGTTATTTAATTGTTTAATGTTTCTTATTACACTGAAATTGTTACGGACGAAGAACCGGATATTTTTGTGATATTTTTAATAGTTTGAATTTTTTCTCTCGGTTAACAAATAATATTTGTGTTCGTAGCCAATGCGTAAATATAAATATGTATTAAAACAGTTCAACGAATAAATAATCGTTTTGGTCATAATAAAAAATGAACTAGAAAAATAAACAAAAGTTTTCGCGGAGGTGAAAAAATCAATTAAAGCGCCTTTAATTGCGATATATCTACTCTAAAAATCCAATAAACCTAATACAAAAACGGAATAATCACATTTCAAAATTATATATAAAAAATTCATTTGTGATTTTTTATACGATAGTCAATTCGATTTTTTTGCTTATAAATAATGTTGTAGATTTGAGGTAATGAAATCAGAAAATACGAGCAATCTTCAATGTAATGAGTCGTAAATTCGACGAGCCACTTGCCTTTCCGTGTTCAACGATCGTTCCCACTCAACGCGCACTTTCGCAAATCGTCCCTATTGTACTCCATCGTAGAAGATCAGACTTTCAAAGAAGCGTTTAGTGTAACACGCTGTAAATGCGCGTATCTCGTCTCACCCCTGCAACATTTATATTTATACGGCCGCCGTAAATGAGGCGAAAATCACGCTCGGTTGGTTAGGAGACGCTTCGCCGGTCGCCTACTGATGCCAGTCGGGTGTTAGTATTTCCATGTTTTGTGCTACAATCGTTAAGAAGATGTAAGATACGAAATTTTATTAATGCGACTAATGCGTTACGTATTCCTCTTTTTTGTTGAATTTGACAAAATTTATTATTCTAAAAAGATAGGTACAAATTTATAAAATAAAATTAAATAACATTTCTCGCAGGCGTTTTATTTTTTCTCCTTTAGACGAGTGTTATTGTTTTGTAATATTATTTTTTTATATAGCCAATTACTAAAACAATTATTTATTCGTTGTTGTAATAACTATCTTGTTTTAATAACTATCTTATTTATATTTACACGTTGGCTACAAACGTGAACGTTATTCGTTAACTAAGAGATAAAATTAATTCGACGTGTTTATTAATTTTTTGAATTTTATTACGTAAAGTTACATAAATAAAATAATGCATTATTCGATGAATTCAAGCCTCCTATTACAATCCTGAAAAAAAATTTTATTTTCAAATAAATATATTTTTTTAACATTATTTCCTTGATTAAAAGAAAATATTTTCCAAGAGTTTAAAAATAAATTATTTTCTACTAACTAAACTAATATTTATTTAAATAAAAAAATGATTTGATCAAAAAAAACTTTTTCCCAACCTTTTTCAAACTAGACAATATTTAACTTGAAACAATTCTGATATTTGTATCAATCTTTGAGAATTTAATAAAAAATTGTTACATCATCAATATCAATAATTTTAAGTTTATCGTGTGAATTAGTATTCGTAATGTCTATGGAACTGAGAGGCAATAACAGAGTTTAGTGTTGGTCTATTCGATGACCTAAGTGTATAGATATGTCCACACAGAAATGAGAAAATAAGAAAACGAAAAATTTTCCGATGTACAATTCTCTTCTCTGACTTTTTATTAGTCGTAAAAATCTGAGAATAATAAAATATTACATGGTTGTCTCGAGTAAACCTTTCGACTTAAAACAGTAAGAAAAAGAACAGATACGTCGTTTTCCTTCCGCTGTACTTTTAAAGCTAAGAAAGAGACAATGTACTATATACAAAATTATATTACATTTTTATGCGAGATTTTCATAAAATGTAAAGGAAGTTAATTTTCCTTTTATATTCGTCTTGTTGAAAACGCATAAAGTTTATTATTTTATGTACATTTTATATAAAATTATATACATATTTTAATACTGAAAACTTTTCTCATTGTTTTCAAAAAATCAAATTTCATGATAATTCTTTGATAAAAATTAGATACGTCTAAAACGACAGTAAACCGAAAATCTATCGCAAAATTTGTCTCGTGAGTTTTTATCGCAGCTCGTTTTTCTGCTCAAAGAACATTTTTCTACAGCAAAACGAAAATTCACAACTGAAATCTTCAAAGGAGCTTTCGAAGAGTCTTTGTCCCGAATTTAAATTGAAACAAAATCATTCAATGGCATTTATCTCGTGGGAGTTTAACAAAAAAAAAGGCAGTGCGAATGAACAGAAATTTATTTGACGATGTTAGAACGTTCGCGTGGACAATTTCGTCGTTCTCTTTAGCACATACGAATTTCGAGTGTCGCGGGGTGGATAGGCTGTCAAAGCCATCTGCTTTAATTGCCAATTACATGAGACGCTTTCACGAGGTGTCAAACAGTGGTCCGAATTTTTTCGCGAGATATCCAGCTGGGGCACATTGGACTGATACGGTCAGTTAACGGAAATACATCGTACCGAAAAATCGTTTCACTCGGAATAGCTCTTTCAATGTTACGCACAAATTTTAAAATATCCATTATTTTTTCATCAAACATATTTCCGTTACAAATTGAAATATCGTATGGTATTCTTGTCAAAATGTTCTGAATTTACATACGTTCCTCGATATTGTATTAAATTTATTTAATATAAATATACATGCTATTTTTTGTTTTTTTAATTTTAAGTAGTTGCTAATATTTATATGTACTAAATAATAATTAAAAAATATAGATCGATATGCATGAAAACACAGCTAACTCGAAAGAACCTTAAGTGCTGATATTTCTTGTGTAGTTTTATATTGATACATTTTCACCAAACTGTGCGCCGATAAATTTTTCGGTTTTAAAACACAGTTTCTCAATGGTCGAAGTGACTAAGACACCTGCTCCGGTTCGATCCCTGGCTGAGATGTAATTTTTTCAACTTTTTACAGTTTTTTTAAAGAGAAAATGATTTTCTTGTTACCATATTAAATGCTCGTTGTCATAATTATTAAATTGATTCTCGATTTAATATTGTGATTACTAATCGCTTTCAATTCAGAATTGTGCTTCAAGACCGCAGAATTTATCAAAGCGCAGTTTGGTGAATTTGAAAATGTATATAAAATTACATAAGAAATATCAGAACTACGTGTAAAATTTATGGCCGTTAAGGTTTTTCAATTAGTTGAGTTTCCATATACTAGTTTTGTTGTTAATACTTTCACTAATTAGTTATTAAATTTTTTAATCTTGAACTAGTTATTATAAATAAGGGGGGAGGGCTAACAATGTATTGATATAAGGGTCAAAGAAATCGCGGCCGCACTATTAAAATTCAAAATCAAATCGATGAGCCATCGTGGAATGTAATTTAATCGGAAAAAATCCAATAAACGCATTCTACGGCGGCATGATGTATTGGCATACCATCGGTTTCTTTTTCTCAGGTTTCTGTCTTGCTAAGTTATTAAAGCTATGACAAAGGCAGTCGTGTCAAAGAAATACGATCTTGAGGTATGCATCCAAAAGTGTCTGTGATAGCAAACGATCGGACATTATTTTTTATAAAATGAAAACTGAACAATAGAGAATTTAAAATAAATTGAATTTAACACAAGTTCGTTAAAACGATCCAAATCAACGGATCTAATAGTTTGCCGAGATGGCCTACATCTACACTGAGAGAAATGTTTTGTAAAATCAATCAAAATTTGGTTGATTAGTGATCAAATGAATTTTAGAGTGATAGTTACTAAATATATAGTTGTTTTGACCAAACAATTTGTAGTCTTAACCAAATAATTATTTTCATACAACAAATTACAAAAAGTTTTTGGTTTTTTTGTTAAATGTAACAAAGTTTTTGGTACCAGTAACTATAAAATTCATTTGATCACTATACTACCAAACGATTTCTCTCAGTGTAGTAAGGGAAATACGCAATCTCGGTAATTTTGTCGTTGTGCATGAGCGAGAGCCGAGGGTAGGTATTCTAGGTAATGGATATACGCAAGTACAAATTTGTCACGGTGGTCAATGACGCGGAAGCGTCGCTTTCGTTTCTCGTGGATCACGACGAATGGGGCAGTTTGTCAGGGAGAAGGGCGTCCTTCCACCCCTGACGCGTTGACCACCCTGTAGACACGGCAAAAGGCGTCGCGAGAGCACGTGCGAGGTATATCGCATACGTGTAGGTATCCATATTGATTTCGGGGATGCGTAGCCGCCGACCTCTTTCACTGGCTCTTTCTCTCTTCTCGATATTCCGGGGCGCTCTTTTATCGCGAGGGTGAAAAATAAAGAGGAACGACAACTGGGTCTAATCTGCCGCGCGAGTTGGCGCTACACACGCTAATTACCGGGGATCTCTCGTCGCAGATTACCACCGATTGTTTTGTGGAACTGCGGCTCTCGTGAAAACGTGGAGGAGGAGGAGGAGGAGGAGGAAATTCGGAGCAGCGAGAAGCGCGTTGCTCAACTGTTTCGGGTCTTTGAAACTTTGCGCGATGAGGTAGGCTCGAGCGCGCGACCGTCGAAGAACAAAGAGCGGAGATCACGTTTAACCGGTTCATCCTCAAATTACGATTCACCGCGAAACCACTTGGGGAATTGTGGAAAATCGATCCGTCCGCGTCCCGCGCACCTTCCGCCTTCCCGCATTTACGACGGTGCGGTTTCGGCATTGGTTTACCAGACAACGTCGACAACGCCGTGGTACATATAGGTCATGCACAATTCGCAGCGTGCCGTTTAAACATCCGCGCAGCTCTGGCAAGCGTGAATTTTGATACTGCAGCCGCGCGCGAATGAGCTTCGTGCTGAGCGAACGTGACAGCACGACGATATAGTGACGAAGTGCATTTTTCCGCCTCCCGTGGCATCGAGCTCGTCGAAATTATACATTCGGTGGCGGTTTCGGCGTGCCAGTTTCGCCTCGATCCCGCTCGCAGAGCTCGCCACCGTAATCCCTTCCGTGGGGTCGTCGTTATCAAAAAGTACGCGCCTCCGCATGCAGCAGCGGCGGGTCTTACGAGATTGCCGAACACGGTTTTAAAACGATAGCCTGCGCGGTGCCCCGGCATTCCCGCAGGTCGTTGAACCTCCTTCACGTCGGACGTGTGTGCGAACCGCCCTTCTCCCGTCTTTTTCGTTTCTTGGTCCCGAGACGGTGCGTGAGCGCCGTCGCGCGAGCGTGTTGGTGATGTAGATGCAGATGCGACGAGAGTGGGCTTTTGGACGCAAAAAGTTTAGCAACGCGCCGGCCAGCAAGAGTCGACAGAGAGAGAGAGAGAGAGAGAGAGAGAGAGACGAAGAAAGGGGGAAAGGACGCTTTAAATGGACGGTGCTTATGCAAAAATGAGTTAATCCGCAGAGTGGAAGTTTTAAGTAAATTTGGTTTGAAAAGGTGGAGCCTTCCCGGTTGCCCACGATTATTTGTAAGGAGGAAGGAAGAGGGGGTGAGCGAAAGGGAGGAAAAAGAATTCGCGAGAAGTTAACTCGCTCCACCACAGCGAAACACCCACCGTGCGGATATTCTCAGCCGTAGATTACAGAAACGTATTGGCAAGGAATTCGAGGATTATCACCGAGAAGCGTTCGTTCGGCGCGAGCGAGCTCTCGGCACGTACGTCAATGCAACACGCCATCGATCGAAAGGCAATACGAAGCGGCTTATCTGTCGCTCTTTTTATTACTCTCCCGGGCTCACTTTTACGAGAGGATCCACCAGCCAGACTACCGATGGAGTCTCTACTGCGCTTACGGTATTTTTCCTCTCTCTCTCTTTCTCTTTCTTCCGCTCTCTATATTCTCCCTATATGGTCTTCTCATCTCTCATTCATCCTACCCCTTTCTCCCTTCACGGCAAGCAAGGTTTTCTTCCGAGACGCGGAAAATCGAGAGATGCTCGATTCGGGTCAAAGTCAAAGAGCCTTTCCATGGTACCAAATATTTTCACACTCGATGTGGTTTCAGCTATTCCTGGCAGACACATCGGTTACGCGTTTTGCCCGACGATGTAGAAATCATCCTGCTCGTTGTAGCTACCAAAATATGCTCGTCTACGGATGGATTTTTTTTTGCAAACTCTATAGACACAGTGCCTCGTCGCGAAAAAAATTTTTCGCCGTTGGGGAAAGAGGAAAAGGTTAAGTTAAAAAACGAAATTTTCTTTAAAAGAAGCGTTTTTCATTATTTTCTCGTTTTCGCGATATTTTAACATCTATTAGAATTTACATAGAGCTAATGCTTTGATTAATCACGTTTTATCTTTATTATTTGCATTACAACTGAAAATCTAAAATAAAATCAATGAAGACAATTTAATTAATCATGTCGGAATTGGGACCAGAATTCTAGCTGGTCGTCGTTTGAAGGATTCATTCGAGGAAATTTAATTGTGCGCTTCCGGTATCGGATTTCAACAATTAGAACGTTCGCGGGTCGATCCCTGGAGAAAGAAAAATGATTTAATCCCGGGTATGAAAAGGTGACTTCTTCGCATAAACCTTGGCCGTTCTAAGTCCTTCTTTATTAGCTACAATAAAGAATAGCCACGCGATATTGCCTCTCTCGTCATTGAGATTCATAAATTCTCCCTTAGTCTCTCTATATTAGAGCTCTAAATTCTCGAGAAGTTACTTTGCGGTTACTCCGGCAAGGAATATAAGATTTCTGCAAAACTTTTAATTAACATAATAATAAGAAAGTATGCAATTTTCGAGATACATTTTACCTCGAAAACTTTGGCATATATGTTTTATTCTTTATTTTATTTAAAGAAAAGCGTACACACATACATACACTATTTATCTGCACACTGCAAATTCAAATATGTAAAACATGTATTCACTTTTTACGCATTTGTATTTTTTACACATTAAATTACACGCATATAAATGTGCAAAAAATGACTACATGATTTTACACACTTGAATTTGCAGTGTACAATATTCGTGTGCAAGAGAATATCCAATTCGTTGCAAGTATCTCTCGTTCAGGTGTGCATTAATAGGCTGTAAATTAAAGTTAAAAAAAAAAAATAGCAACCTGCGCCGAAGGGTTAAAATAATTATTGCAACGGTTACTGCAGCAACGGTACTTTCTTATCGCGAAGTGTATTCAATCAATCAAGCGGTCGCTCGAGTAACTCGCGCAACGCGTGTACGCCAACGCAGGGGAAGGAAGACGGCCGCATGCCGTCTTTGTCACTTATTCGCAGCATCAAGTAATTTATATCTTCCTCATCAACGCTATTATCTCGACCGGGGCTTCATAGCCAGCGTGCAATAAACTCTGCGGTGCATTTCCATACGGACAGCGGAGATTCCCGACCGCCCATGTCCGGCTCGTTGGGAATCCTTTTGCTAACGCAGGTTTATCCGCCTGTGAACGTCAGGCAAGCCGAGCACCACCGGATATTTACAGTCTGCAGTCTACGCGTTGTTCCTACTTTAATATCCTGTCATTGCCCCTGACAAACGCGAAAAGAGAAACAGCAGGCCAGGCAAAGAGGCAGCGGTGGTTCAAAAGGGCGAAGCTTAAAGGATAAAGCAAACACAGACAAAGTGAAACCACAATTTTTAAGCTTCGTTTTTCTCTATCCTTGGAACGTCAATTAATTGTTTACTGCTGCCTCGTCCTAGTCTAGTCGTTTGATTGTTCTTAGTCTATAATTTTCTTATTCCTGAGCATCTTTGCCAAGATATTGAATTTTTTCAGGCAAAAATAAGTTTTAAATTGGAGAAGGAGACGATTTTACACGGTGTATGTACAATAATTCACAAATATAAGAGAAGATCTTCAAGAAGTTTATAATTATAATCCTATTGGTATCTGTAAATGTATCACACAATATGACACGTTAAAAATATAACTCGAGCTATTGTAGCGAAACAGTTCGTGAATTTTGATTAAATAAATTCAGTTCAGTGACACGAAATCACGATAACAGAATATATACCGAAATACGCGAGATGTGGAAGAAATAGATATCTATTTTAGAGGCACGAGTACACCGGATTTTAAAGGGAGAGTTTGTGAGATTATTATTTTATCAAACAGAGCGCTAATAGCACATTGATGAATAAAAAAATATCCAGCGGATATTTGTCGACCGGAACTTGAATATTGATTTACAAACCTGCGAGCGTTCTGTGTATTCGCACGAAAGATAGGATACGTAGACGCGGAGAGGGACACCACGTGGTGAATCGTGGGTCCCTCCTCGGAATGAAGATCGGGACGCGATGTCTGTACTATTTTTCCCTCCCTTTCTCTCTTTCGCTTGCTGGACACGAGCCCGTCCTTTGAAAGTATCTCAAATGATCTCGAATATTACAGCGAAACTCTCCCGTCGTCGTCGTTGCGGCAGTTGCCCATTCGCGTCCGTTCCTCCCGCGCGCTTTTCTTCCTGTAACTCATGCCGAGTAGTAGTCTCGAAAAGGGAGAAAACTTCTTACACCGTGTTAGCTCCGTGCAGCATCAAGGAAAACGGCGGAGTCCAATATCGGGATCACGTACGTGCAACGACACAGAGACAACTCGAGCTATGATTCGCTTTTACAGTGTCAATAATGAATTTCTGGCTTTTTCGAAAACTGATGATTTATCAGTAATTGAATTTCAGGCAAATAATAGATTAGTAAAATTGGATTGCAACGGATATTGATACGTACACTCTCGTAGCGATGCATGTTATTAATTTGTTCTGTCGGGTACGTTCAATTTCAAATGGACTCGAATATAATGCGGCATATAATCAAATATATTCGCGACGCTATGTACGTTGTAAATTCATAAACGTATCTGTAAAGTGGAAAATTAATTAAATAATAAAATTTAATGATATTAAAACATCCTCCTTTCCTCTGAAGTTTGCGTATTTTTTGAAAATAAAAATTATATTACCATTATTCTTTTCATTAAATCGTGGAAAATACTGCAGTGCTATAATTACTCTCTTTTCTTGTTTTTCTCACTAGAAATAATCGCAGAATGATATAAATGAATCGCGCCAAAGTATATAAATGAAGTTCTGCTACTAAGAAATAATCGTATAACTTGTATCTCAGGCAAAAAAGTTTTCATATTATCTTCTATATCTATTTGATAAATTAAGGTGTTATTCGACGGTTCTTTACCGTGATCGCGACGTTGATTGATCGAAGCCGCAGTTCAATCAGCATCGTGGTAATTTTCAAACAATTGAAGCGATAAAATTAAGCCCACAAAATGCATTCGTCTCTTTCGCTTTTTCTTCTCGATCGCCACGGTAGCGATTTAATTATTGCAAATTCATCGCGTCTCGCGCAATAAGTACCGATCGTCGCCAATAATAATCTCATCCGCCGCGCCATAACTAAACCAGTTCTTGTTGGCTGATTGGCCGTGGGTACCAAGGAACGTGTCATTAAATATTTACGAAAGGCTATTGCGCGACACCGTGTGTACTTTGGGCTAATCACATCGCTTTTGGTTACGTGGCACTGTCAATCCAGCTGCTATAGTCCGATCATCTTGGTTTTACTTTGAAATAACAGTGCTTGTGTAGACTTTATTAATAATACAGAAATTTGCATCTATGAAAAACGCAAAAGCTGATTTGCTCGTCTTTCGTGAATTCTGAAACGGAAGAAAGTTTCAAAAGAGAGAAATTCGTGAAAAGGCTCGTCCGCGTGGCACATCTCGATGTTAAAATTTAGAATATGTCTTTCAAAGCTCGTTCCGAGGGCGCATTTTTGCCGTTAGAAAGCGAAGACAAACCGATCGAAGGGCGTATCTCTCGCGTCCCGCTGTGCGGAAGGGGATGACGTACACACGTTCAGTATGCAAGGGGACCGGGTACAGCAGCAGGTCGGTGCCAGAAGCGATACTTTTTGGAGAAAGACGTACTGGGTGGCGAAAGAGGAGGGGACATTTCTGGAGAAAAGCCGGAAGCTAGACCCGTCACGGATTTTCTTTATGGCGAGCCACGGGGTTTCCGCGCATAGAGCATCGCGAATAAAACGCCTTGTACGCACGCGAGGGGTCCGACGTGACGGCTCCCGTTCGAGCAAAGGGGTTGTAATATTTAGAGCACTGACTTTTTCGCGAATTTCTTTCGGCCAGATGCGATTCGCTTTTGAACTTATCGCGGAATATTTCCGGCTTTTAAGCTGGCACGTATTCAAAAAGTAAATATATGTGCCTGCGTACGTTATAAACGAAATGACACACATACATGGCTCTTAAAAATGCTAAATGGACAATAAACGTACGGAGGCGAATATATACCTACTCCTCGTTTCTTGGAGGTAAACCGCAATTGTCCCTGCTCCGAGACGTGTATTTAGACATTTATTTATTACACGCTGGCAGTCTAAAGTGTAAGAATCGGGGGAAATTTTGTTTCTCGCTTGTGGTCGATGCAATGAAAGAAAGGAGAGACGAGAATGAAAAGAGAAGGAAAGGGGTCGACAGGCACCGTAGTTGTGCTTTCTACCGTTTCCGCGGTTAAAAGGTACTATATCGTGGTTGAACACGCCCACCTAAAGCACCTGCTAAGAGCCTTTCCATTCCAGTTGGCGGTACGACAGCGTGTTGCCGACTTAAAAGGTTTAAAGAGCGCCGGTGCAATATATATCGCACGATGAATGGTGATAACGCGAACCAGTCCATTGTCCTTGAAAGATACTTCACACGTGTAATTTTAAGCGTGTGACTTAATCGAAAAGTTATATTTTTTTAAATAAAAATTGTGTAGATTAACAAATTACGAATGTCAATAGGTTGGTGCACATAAAATGTTGAATTTTTGCTAATTGAAAACATTGGCGTCATGTTAGTTTTACAAGCATCTTATATACTATTTGATCGTCCATCATGATAGCTACATTATCCATTAAAGCTAAAAGCGCATTTTTGGTTAATTTCAAAGTTTTAAATAAATATAACTTCTATTGAAAATCATATAATTTTTTTTATGTGGAATTTTTGAAATCAAAGCTACACTGTTTTTTTATTAACAAAGTTTTCATCGTTGCAAAACTCTGTTGATATTGCGAATAGTATTATTTAATTTGAATATCGTGAGAAAATTATGCGAATTTCAGTAAAATTTATTATTTTTAATTTTAAACAAAACAAAATTGGAATCCGCATTTGGAAAAGCTTTAATGCGCAAAATAACTATAATAATAAGTGATTAAATTATATATAAGGTTACATTATTAAACTAATATGGTCGAAACAGTGATACAAATATTTTCAATTAACGAAAATCCAACATACATTTCGTATGCACCTGCCTAATATATTGAAAATCAATTTGCATACAATGTTTTCACTATTTATCTTTTTAATACACACACATACACACTGTTAATAATCAAAGGAAAATACCGTGTGTTGATTTACAATTAAAATTTAATATAAAAATTTATAAGTGAAAAGTGATATGTATTAAAACAAATATAATTCTCGCTATGTATAAACGCTACACAACATTTTATATCTTCGTTGCAAAAGACATTGGATGAAATTATATAAGAAAAAAGTGACGTAGCCGACACGACCTCCGTTGCAATTCCAGTCGCGATTGCCGTTCATATCACGAAATAGCGGGAAGATTCGTTCTTGTATTGTGCAGAGATAGCGTTGGTAAACATGCCCTCCCCATATGTTCCTTTCGGTCCAGACTGCCGTCTTATCAGACCGCAGACCGCGCAAAGTGCAGTTACTGAATGGCCGTGCGGACGATTCGTCTCTTCGATGATCAGATATTCATGAACTTTGAACATAGACAGGCGGAGGAAGACGTCTAACTAGAACTGTGACAGATGGGAGGGAGGAGGGGACAAGCTTGTCCATTCAAATTTCAGGGACGGCGGCGGTCGATGATACAGCGATTCAATGTTGCATCCTTGTGAAGTCATTGCGTCGCGTCACCGCCAAGGATCACGACAGCGAGGCCGACAATTTCAGTAGTTCTTTCTCAAATGTGCGATAGACTTTTAGAGCGCAGTCCTTTGCGACAAGTTTCTCGCAAACGCCTCGCTAAGTTTATCTTAGATACGCAAAATATAATAACAATGCAGGCACATATAAAGAAAATCAGCAAAGAGATAGAGTCAAATCACAAGAGATAGAGGCACCAATCACTGAAAATAGATAAAAACAACTTAACATATTATAATTACATTTTCAAGTAAAAAATGATATTTTAATCAAATCTATGTGAAAATTATAGATCCAAAAAATATCAATTTTCAATTTATTTAATTTTGAAGTCTTATTATTTTAATATTTTTCTTAGGCAGTCATTTACTGGTGATTCAGCAAGTGGTGCAGTGACCCTATGTTACTTCACGACCTCGACTGACAACGATAGCGTTTATCTGTTTGATGAAATGGATGTTATCGCGGATCCATTATTCGTTTAACCTAGGGAGATTAGAGCAATCGTCGTCACTCTGGACAAAGTTTTATTTCGGCAGTGGGCCAACAGAAACGAAAGATAGAAGGCCGGTCAATATCAGAATAGTGACCTCATTGACGTCGTAAAGCTCTCTGATAGAACGGCTAACGGCAGTTTTCGAGGATCCCATTTCCGCCGATAGAACAAGAGGGAACAACGTGTCTTTTATCTTACCGATATTCCCTGGAGTTTCTCGGACTAACCCATCTTTCTCCACCATTACAGATTCTTCCGGTCGTTCATGAACTTAAGCCTTAGTTCCCCCAGCGGGATATTGGTCGATTCCGCATTTTACTCGTATTGTCGCTCTTACAATAGGCAATCGGTAGTCTCAACACGGAATTGATTCTGACGATTGTCGAGGAAGTTCATCTACCTCGATCATCAGTAAGGTCAAATGTAAAGCGCGAAAATCGTACAGTTTGGAAAATTCATTCGGCAGCGATCTAAAGTTACGATTGCGATTCTCTGTCGGACGCTGTTTTACACTCGAACGTGTCGATTGTAAATATCCGATTCAAATTCAGCGCAAGCTCTACTTTCACGCTTGGGTAATTGTTCGCGCGGATCGTTGGATAACCAACCGATTCGTATCCTCGACGCACGCCCGCGGATCCACCCTCTCCCCCTCACTCCCCTCTAACTATTCTGAAACCAGACGAAGCGCTCGAGTCGGTGCTGAGGCACGTTCCTGCGCCTGCTAAATGATGCAAATACTAATAATGGCGCAGAGTGAAACGTTGGATAATTGAAATGTAAACATTGCGCCGCCATCCACCCCGGCAACAGGGGTGGATGGCGCGCGAGACGCGGGATGAGTTTACGGGCTCGGGGTGCTGCAAACGTCGAGACCAAAAGGCTGAAGAGAAGGAGGTGACGGGGAAATTGTTGGGGACCAAGACGCGGAGGAAGCACCGATGTAACATGTGCATACGGGTTTCCAGGTTTATGAGAGACGTACGTTTTGACGCGCCGAGACTGACAAGCGGAACGATTAATTTCCGGAACGCGCCGCGTAATTCATCTACGCTCGCATTATTGTTTCGCATCGCGCAGATTATAATCGATATTTCGACAAAGTCTCTTGCGCAAAATATTCCGAAATATTCCGAAAATGCGTCTATCTTGAGACTCGTTCTTCAGTGAGAAGAGCGATCCTTTTAGGATAATTCGTACTGTACTGCACTATACGTTGCATGCCTGCCGTCCATATACACAATCGTGCTACATAGAAATATATTATAATAATATCGAGTTCTTGGGATATTGGAACTATTTGGCTGCTCGTATATAAGGTAAATGTAATAGGGTCGTAGTTATTGGCCACCAGACAGTTATTGGCCACTTGGGTTTACGAAGTACTAATTAGGATAATGGCTATGTTTATGTCCTCCCCAACGATCGGACAAGAAGCCGTTGCAGTCTAAATTACATCGGGGAGAAACCCGATGTCGTAGCAGTTCAAGCGAGTCTTCCTCAAAAATCACTCTGAATATTTCTCTCTGAGGCTTCCGACCCTCCGAGCTTCTACGAGAATCTCCGTGTATTAGCATCTTTTACGATCTCTTATCGCGTCTCCCGTGTTTTGTCGGGATTGCAGATCAAATTAGGGTGAACATATTAGAAGGCAATTTCAAATCGATGAACAACGAGGTACTGCTAATTACGTGATTAGCAAGACAAAGCGAGCGACGTGAAATACAGTAGAAGAGATTGATTCGAAGCGGACGGAGCCGAGCACCGCGCATGATCCTCTACCCCCTCTGCGCTCGTAAAGCTTTTCAAGGGGTGGTTGGGGTCCACGTGGCGCAACACGGTGCTGTCAGTCGCGTCCGACAAGCCAAACGCGTATCACGTCCCAGAGCAGCCTGATTTTGACGCGTTTCGCGATCGCTCTTTCTCGATAAGAGCGAGGTATATAATCGACTGCCTCGACGGTGCTATTCTCGTCATCAATCGTAATCGATCTACTGTATCCATTATCGACCGTGTCGCAATACCTCCGACAATTCGAAGAGGTAAGGTGGTTGTCATTTTTACTATACACGATTTCGATATACGTGTCAAAATTATATAACGAAATTAAATATATAAATATATTAAATATATAAATTTTAACAATAAGGAGAACATAGACCGATATGTAAGAACTAATTAAAGATGAATCTTATTTGAAGCTGGATCTTAGTACTTATACTTTTTTTGTGATTTTATGTATTATACATTGAGAGAAAAAAATTACTAAATTTTAATAAACATTTGTCTGAATACTTGCAATAAAAGTATTTGTTAAATGTAAATAAATATTTGTTTATAAGAAACTAATATAATTTAATTATCATTTTTTTATTGAATAAATATTTGCAAGTATTCAAATAAATTTTTTCTCACTGTACATTTTCAAGTTCATTAAACTGTATGCCAAATAAATATTCGATCTTAAAACACAGTTCTAAGTTGAATGAGAATAGTAATGTCGCAATATTAAATTGATAATCAATCGATTGCATTAAATATCTTCTTATGCCTCAAATTTGCTGAGACGCCCGTCTCGGAAAATAGGGAAGTTCGGCTAGAATGTTATTTTTTGCAACGTATTTTTTGTAGTATTTGGATGGAAGGAGTAACACATGCTTGTCATTATTGATCATCAATTTAATATTGTGTAATATTATTACTTTCAACTTGCAATGCAATTTCAAGATCGAAAATTTATTCGGTTTGCAGTTCGATGAATTTAAAAATGTATATAGTATAAAATGCATAAAAAATATCAGCACTAAAATCTAATTACGATTGAATAAAGCTCAACTTTAATTAGACGAATTTTAAATTTCTCGCTCGTCCAATTTTGCGTTGACTTGCAATTTGAATAAAAAATGATATAGTCTATATTTTTCTTATTTTTCTCGATACGTCGGTATAAAAAATTGTACCTCTGTAAAAAACTAATTGGTCCAAATGACCGATCGTAATATATGTTTCTTATTTTAATTCTTTTTTTGTCCTACATTTGTTCTGAATCAATCGCATGATGCGAAATAATCGTTTTCATTGATTTAATTTGTACTTGTGTGATCGATAATGATCGATAATTCGTATTACATAAAAGAGATATTGGAACGCACCAATTATCTCGCTATTCTGAATTTATTCTCCGCGCTCCGTTCATGGTAACACTAATTAACCTTCCTTTGTCACACGACTTTGTCTCTCGACAATAATGACGCTCCTCCGTACGTCCCTTGTTTTCCTTTATATAAATTTACATTAAAGTGAAATTTTTCTCTTGCGCGTTTACGTAGTTATTATCTCGTGTACAGAATGCCTGTAATGCAATATCTCGAGATGAGGGAAGAGACACAGCAAAATCGTCGCGAAATGAAACAGGTTAATAAAAGCTTTTTTTTAGCGAAGACTTTTATCCATTTTACGTTAGAACGTCCTAAAAAGAAAATTTTTTGAAAAAAAGCGATAGACGATTTGTAACGTGGGAAGAGTTTTGATATTTGTCCTGATAGAAGATCGCTGTCATTCGTAACATGGCACGCGATCACTACCGCGACCACCGTAGGTGCAAACTGCACAAACGATGTCACGCCTCTCGATGCATAATTAAAACGTTTGGCTCTAATCTGTGGAGACTGTTAACAAATGACGACGTGTCTACCATTAGATGCCACGTATGCGAAAAGAACGAATATGTCGTGCGTGAGAACTGAGAACGAAACTAATCAATCGGCCTCCACGAGTGGAACTATAAAAAATAAAATAAAAAAAGCATGTAAAAACGGAGGGGAAGAGAGAGAGAGAGAGAGAGAGAGAGAGACGGGCACGGGGAAAGTATAATATTTCGCGCGCGACGTCCGTTTACGCGTATTATAAATTACCGATGCGCTGCCGCTCGTCAATAACTTTTTCCACCGTTAATTTCTCTGTGTCGCGTCGTCTCTGTTAATGAGTGCCACTCCGCTCTTTCGCTCCCACCCCAGAATTAATTAGTTTGAGTAACCCAATTAAAAATGAAAGACTCGCACGGAACAATGTCGAGCGCATAACCGCGCGCGATCGTTTCGCGATATTCGCTGGTACGTTCGCTGTAGCGGTTGTCTACTCTCGCGTAAAAGCGAGCGCGGAATGTGGTATCTGGAGAAAATTAATTTACTTTCGGCAAATATCCCATTTGACGCGGATGATTCGTACGTGTATGATCTTTGCATGCGTACAGCCGAATTAACGTTCATGGCGCGCTTACATTCAACGGTCAGATTTCTCTTCGCAATGTTATCAAATTTCACCATAATATTCTCTATAAAAAGTGCGCGATGTTGGTCTCTTTGTTTTGTTACTGCTATTTGCATGGTTTAATATCGCGCTCGTAATAACCAAGAAAAATCGATGTCGCGAAATATCCTCGTGAATGCGGACGCCCCGGACGCCATTAAATGCACTCGATTGTACATACATTAAACGCAGATAAACGTCAAAACGGCCGGGAATAAAATAAATCGAGATTCGTTACCGGTTTGTCGGAGTTTACATACCAATTTTTCAGTAAATGCGATATCGCAAGAACATACAGATGGTATTATACCGAAATGAATTAAACTGCCACAAAACCAATTTGATAGGTCTTTTGTTTAATAAATTAAATTTAAAGTTTGATGTATAAATTACGGAAAATTAATATTTACCGGTACTTTTTGAAATTGCAGAATTCCATATTGCGCATTGTTTTATTTGCAATAGCATAATTAAATGCGTTCTGAACATTGGTGCTGTAACTTATTTTCGATAGAATCTATGCAATACTTTACGTTTATTATTATAAATAGTATAATAAAGATCAATCTTTCTTTTTTGCGATTATTTTTTGCAGTTGTTTACGTATTATTTTTACAATTGTTTTCGAGCACCAGAATAATAAATTTTAGTTAATAAAATTTACATGGTATTGGCAATGTGTCGTGAAATATTTTGTTTGCTAAAAATGTTTTCAGCGAAGTACAGTCATAACGTGCAAGATTATATTAATTTAATTTTAATTGTAAAAGTCGACGATTCTCGTGCGGAGGAATTGGTGTAATTAATTACGCTTTTAACAATTAGCGAAATTAGCTATTGTAACATTGGATTATTTTACCAGCAAACGCGCGCGAATATTTAAATAAATTTCTTTTATCCTCTGTCGCAAGATTGAAAACAGTACAGGTGTTCCATCCTATTAAAGTAATTAAACACAGATCTGGGTACGAGTACACAAAGTTTTACCGCGTAAAGTCTTAACACTGTGTACGTGTTGTGTGTGCTATGTGTATGTTATCTCTTTGCGCTTTATCATTTGAGTGCATGATAATTGAGTGCATCTCCTAAATTAGCAAATATATGTGCAGCATCATCTAAGAGTTAATTTCGCGGAGGAGAGGCTTGCAAGGAAACTTCACCTTTAAAACTGCTTCCTTATCATGCCTAGGAATATTGTGCGGCCGTAAATCTTCTTACAGTAACTACGTGGCGCTCGTTCAATTAATCCGTAAAACCAGCATCGTCAAGAGAAATTTGTACGTAACTTAAACGACGCAGGAGAGCTACTAAAAAGCAATTTAGAAACTAAATTTAATGAAAATTATGCGCGCTTTAATTAATAAAAAAAATCACATATTTAATAATATTTTCACAAAAGTGTATTGTTTTCTGAATGTCAATATTTCGTCTAATTATATTGCGTGTTACGTAAAAACGCATTATGTTACATCGCGTGAAAAGCTCTTCGGGAGAAATTGCAGGCGCGACTGCCAATTTTACATCGTCTTTTTCGAGGATTGCGAAATTTTTTTCCCGGACACTCGGCCCTTTGTGCACTTGCCCTTCCATTCGGACGGGTTGCACATTGATTGGTTTCGTAACCATCCGCCTGTGAAACAAATATATCGCATCATAGTTAAAAAAACACGAGCAACAAGACCGCTTTGTCGAAAACGACAAACAACGCACTTCAAATCTTCGGCAGTGATCACGCTCAATTTTGCAATCACGGTCAACCATATCGCCAGTTGTCACGGCTCGTAAAGTCAACTTATGCGGAATAAGGTTCCAAAGAATTGAAGCAACGCGAGAACTAGCGAAATATTATTTATTATAAGACGTCGAATTATGTGCAGACGAGACAATATTGAGCCTTTTGGGAAAGATATTATGTTTGCACCAAAAAAGAAATGCTTATTTTTTGCAAATATACACGAATTTTCTTACTTGCCCCTTATTAAAAATCACTCATTACTCAAATAATTATACTTTTTGAAGAATTTAGAGTTTCTATTTTTTTCAAAGCTTTATGTCTAAATTAGAAAATTTTAGAGTCATTTTTTACATGCATTTATTATAAAAAGTTACAATTTTTTAAGTAAATAACTTTTTTTATCCAATTTATCTTCCATTAATCTTCGGTATTTATATATATCTACTACATTTTTTTTCAAAATAAAGTACAGAGATTTGTTCTAGAAACTTGAAAATATGCTTGTGATTTTTTAAACATTTTTTTAATCATTTCAAATGAATAAAAAAGTGGTCGGACACGAGATACCTACGATTATAAACCAAGGAGATATCCAAGTCTTTTTTTACACGGTGACTTTTAAGGGTCAATGAAATTTTTAGCATTGTGCAGTATCAGCTGCATCTTTGATGTGCGAGTTTAAATCTGGTTTGCATAAATGGTTGATTGCCTCTGTCGATTTTTGGTACATCCGCCAAAAATATCTCGCGTAAATATACCGCATGTGTTTAATATGTTTCCGAAGCCGAACGTAAAAGAGCTACGAAACGTGAAGAAGAGGGAGCGAGCTTAAGCAACGCGCTTCTGGTTTTGATAGGTCGTCTGTACGTGACGTTTCGATAAACAGTCACAGCTTATATAGGTTCGCTATGCGCGCGTGTTCCTCCATCCACGTGGATCACGAAACGAAAGCCGTCGGTTCACGTCACGAATTGGACGCGCTTTGCTACAGAGCGCAATTTCATTATACAACGCACCGTATTTAGAACAAAACATTCCATTAACTCAACAATATGCCCGTTTGCCAATCGACTATACGTAACATATACAAAACGTTTCGCATACACGGTTTCGACTGATTGAGCTTTTTGGATTATGCCCAATCTCGAGGTCCATTACATGAAATTTGAGAAAGGGTGGAAAACGTAAATAAATTTTGTTAGGGTAACTAACTCCCAATTATTGTTAGTGTCCCAATTTCTGCCAATTTTTTCAATAGTATTATTAGAATAAAATGTATTAGAGAGTTATGTATTAAAACATTTGTTTGGTGTAATAATCAAATTAAATGTTCGATAATCAAATATTTAGTAATATTTAGTAATCATTTTCTATCAATATAATTATTAAATATTTAGTTATATTAACTAAACATTTGATTGAAATTATTTCATCAAAGCTTGATTATTTTTTTTTTACAGTGTACGGTCATGCCTCGTATTTTTATTTTTTCATTATATTTAAATAATTAAATTTCGACTTTATTGCTTTTATTTTGTGTGTATTAAAATTTTTACTTAAATAATAATGAAAAAAATGTTATATATTTAAAAATAAATATCGATTGCCTACATGGTAAAAGCATTAGTAATTAAGATAGTTATCCTATTATTTTAAAAAGTATATGAACGTTCTAGTGCGTATAAACTTACGCGTGCTAATTACTAACGTTCCAATCGACATTTCCATCGAACAAGGACGGTGGCAGTCACCGAGAACGACGAGTTGATGAAAACGGCGCATTGATTGACGGAGCGCATTAATGCAAATTAACGGACTGCGATAACAATCCGACGGACACATCGGGATTGCTAAATATACAGAATCACGCTGGCGCAAAAATTTCACGAGTGACAGACTGTACCGTATTGTCAGCGACGTCCGATCGAGCTTGCCGCTTGCAATTTTGTCATTGACTCACGAGAAGAATAGCCTTCGTTCCCCGCAATCATCTTACTGCTTTCTTTCTCGAGGTCTTCGGATTTGTATTAAGATCGCGACGTGCAAGGAAGATAAAGGTAAATTAAAGTCAGACCCCCATGGAAAGCTCGACCCGCGCTTTCCGCATCGGTTGATACCCTTGCACTATGGTCCGAGCCACAGGTGTAATCTTCGAAAAGGCTCCATTGGAGCACGACAAGAAAAAGAGAACATTTCGCATCTCGGAGGAGGATACTGGGAACGGAGCTATCTCCGACGACGACTACGACAACGACGATGGCGAAGGGTAGGCCAATCTAATCTGGCCGTGGGCAACGGAAGGCGATATTGGCCACCCTCTGTCCTCCATTCGAGTCGATCACTCACTTGATCATCCCTCTCCATTTTATCATTCGCCATACCCCGGCACTGTTACTTTGCCTGCTACGCATTGGAGATCGACCGTCAGGCCGGGTCCCGATGACGTTCATCCCCCTTGTTCACCACCGTTCGTCGACGTAACCCTCGTAAAAAGTTTCTGTTCTTGATTAACACCACGACTCGATTTAATATAAGAGGGTTTCGAGAAAAACGCAGGACACGCAATCGTCGGTTTGTAGATGGAAGTGACCGAGGAAAATATCATAAACGCGAAAATGCTTATCCTTCTCAGCAATTAACTTAATCTTGTTTCTTTCTGACCAATACAGAGTAAACGTTACTTCTAATCCTATTAAAGAGAAAGAACAAGATAAAGAGAGGATTTAATTACTGCATTAAATATATTAAAATTACAATCAAATTATAACTTTCGTGAGTAAGCAGATAATAATATTTAAAAAATGGAAATTTATAATTCTAATTATATATTAAATTATATTTAGTTAATTATTATTATAAATAAAATTATGATATAACTGATAAATGCAAGAAAACTTATCTTTCAAGAAAAGCCAAGTGTATGCAAATGATAATATCTTTAGAAAAGCTTAAGTAAGCAATATCTTTATTGGAAAAGATACAGCTCAAGTAGTATACGTATTCTTAGTATTCTTAAAATTCTTCTTTATTTGAAGTGGTAGCATCTTTAATCCTTTAAAAACAAATGATATCACAAAATTATACCAATCAAAATAAAATCTAACCTCACTCAAGTATCTTTTTATTTTAATCTAAGCAACAAAAATATTTAACGTAAAAAACTCGGCGCTGCTCGAGAAAATATATGTCATTCATAATTTTATTTTATTCATATTTTTTTGCCAAGTTTTTTACGTTAAATATTTTTGTTGTTTAGGATGAAATAAAATCACTTAAGTACTACTTGAGTTGGAATACGAAGAATCCTGAATGAGAATACGAAAATATGTAACACTTTGGTTTTATTTTTTTAAAGAGATATTGCCACTTGAGTTTTTTTAAAGACACTGTCACTCTACATGCACTTCATGCCTTTTTATATATTTAAAAAAAAAATACAGTTTTTTTTTAAGCAGTTGATAATATGACTAAATATAGGATAAAGAGAACTTATGTAATGCAATTAAAACAAAATGGATTTTGCTATAGACAGATTTTAATATAAAATCTCGCATTAAATTACGGAACTGTACATTTTCTCGCGATCATAAACGCATTTATCTCGATCACGCGCCACGAAATTTCTTCAAATATTTGATTCCTGAAGCAATGAACTATGAATCACGAGATGGTCTCACGTTATTAAACGAAGTTCCAAAGGGACAAGATCGCGAAATAGAGTGGCCCAGGGGAGCACTCGTGTCGGCTAAATGGAGAACATCCTGCAGATTATCGAAGATATACGGATCCTATAATGCTCTACTTAGTCAACGGAGTAATCAAGCGAGAATTCTGATTCAGATCGTGATTTATAGATGCATTAATAAACCCACCGTTTATTGCAAACTGATAAATTAACGTTGTCCAATTGGCTGTGATCTTTCCAAATCATTGAATATAAATATCCAAAAGGTGCACACAAAGTATCGAATTAAAAGGTATAATAAAGCTTTCTCTCGCACAAAGCATGTTATTTATAAATTGAGTGTACAAAATTAATCGAATTTAAATGAGGAGTAAATTATAAGATAAATAAGTTATTTTAAAGTATCTTTGTTTCCTCAACAAAGCATTTATTTCCTTCCGGTATAAATCGAAAGAGACGAAAACGTTAATGGCTTTCGATCATTGTCGTTTATCACGTTGAATCTCTTTCATTGCTGTATACCCGGACATCGAGTGCTTTATGGTCACTTGGTGGGCTCGCGCGGGTTCATAAATCAAGCTTGCTTGACGAAATTCCATCTGGAAAAAAGACGCGCGAGCTTCTAGGATTTTTACATTGTCTGCGGGTGACAAATAACGCGTGCCACGCCGGCGGATCGTCGTCCATTCTAGATACGAGGGTGTGTCTTGTAACAAGCGTAAGAGCGGAAAAAAAGGCGGATAGGTGAGGTGAGTTATTTTCTGGCCTCCGTGGAGTTCGAATTGCGCGGCGAATCGTCGTTGAGAGCGAATGCTCCATCATTGTACTTCGATAAAAGGGATCATAAATCTACGGGCGCGGCCGTCACTCGCGGGACGAAGTTTCCGTGAAGATAATCAAGCCCCAATAAGCTGAGAGATGTTGATTGCGGTGTTACTAATTGCGCCTATAAAACATGCTAAGACAATTTCGTCCGCGATATATATTCATGTCACGAATAGTCGAGTTGTTTGAATAAGCTAAATTAAATATCATTTTAATGAGAAACATGATAGAAATTAGATGTGGGCGAAGATTGCCGAAATTGCACCACCTCATCTAAAATTATATAGTATGCCATAATGCTTTATTACACTCGAGACGTTAGGCACAGTAGCAATTTTGTTATTTACGTTCTTGAAAAATTGTAATATTGTAATTATAATATTTTTTAACACATTTTGTAGCTAAATTGTAAAAAAGATAAGATAATAAAATCACTTGGGTTTTGATAATTTGTTATGATCATAATATTAGAATTAGATTAATAGGGTTAAAGTTTTCTTTTTACTCTTGTTGATAAATTACATAAACAAAGTTTTACGAAATGCTCTTGTCTTCTAAATCTCACGACATTGCTTGCACTGAGAGAAAAAAATGGTTGCAATTATCATAATTTAATTTTAATTCATTGTCACTTTCGGTACCAACTATTTTTACAGTTCTATTAATCATGCTAATTATAGCTATTAATTATCGTTACTGCGTAAATAATAAGCGAATGTTAAGAAAATATATTTACTATAATTGTGATTGCACATTTACTACATAAAAATGTTTATTTTATTTTTAGCAAATATCTTGATATTTTACTATAATAATATTTGAAACTATCGTAATTTATAGTGTATATATTTTTTCATAGTCGCTAGAATTATAATCATAAGATCATTATTACTAACATTGTAGTAGTAATAACTATAAATGGATCTCCTAATAATTATCTTATCATACAATTATAATTCACCAAACACTTTTCTCTCCGTGTAGATCGCAATTTAACTACAGTGATATAAATGGTTGTGTTTTATAGCAGACTGAAGAGAATACAGGAAATGTCCGGAATCTATAAATTGTGCTTTCAAAGAGTATATAGAGACTGTAAGATTGAACAAAGTAAATAGGAAATATGGCATTTCTGTAGAACATTTTTACGATATTATCGGAATGAAGTTTTACGAGCTACTGTAAACTTCATGAACGGTAGAGAACCACTGCGATTTTGGAAACCTATGGTGCGATTTAGGAGACCCGTTTCTTAAATCGACTCTCTATCAAAAATCCATATTTTAAATATTATAATGATGCAAAAAATTATGAAACAATTATATAAGAAAGGGAAAATATTATACTTTATTATGATGTAAAGAACTTAAAAATATTCTTCATAATTTCCGGGTTATAAGCCTTTATATGAAAAGCGAAGCAATTTTGGCAACCTTCTCTTATACTTTACAGTGTGTCTCGAATTTTATTCAGTTAAGATTATTACTCGGCGAATTAAATGATCTACGTAATACACCGTCGAGAAATGTTTAGACAAAGTCAAGTCGGACGCGGCCAAGCGAATGGAGGAATCACGCCTGGATGGGACAGCTGAAAGCATGCCCATACTTCATACTAAGGCGTAGAAAAGCAGATCACATGTGAAAGAAGAATATGTTGTAGTTTATCCGGATTTCGTATTCACTGACAAATTGCCGCAAAGAGCATATCTTTCATCATTGTGCTTCGGCTCGAATGGATCATAAATCAAAGAACCGTGTTCAACCCGTTTCCGAGGGAATTCCTTTCGGTGTTTCCCGTCCCCGGTACGTATGTAATGCGGCGTAACTCGTCTTTACTAAGTTTTAATAGCCACCGCATTACCATACATATACACGAAGGATACGTGGATAAATATTAGATGCAGCTTTAAAGGGATTAACGGACATTTTCTGGCTAATAATTCATTTCTTCTCGACTGACAGCCACTCACTTCATTACTGTAAATAAGATAACACAGCTAAAAAATTTATCATGCGATTACACTAATGGTCATACAAATGAATTGCAAAGAGATATACTTTTCATGTGATTGTTCTTTATACACTGAGAAAAAAAATTTGTTGACTTAAAAAAATATTAGTTCATTCAACTAAATGCGGCGGTCACGGGCTGTCAAGCAAACATTTGTTAATTCAAAGAAATGTCATTTAACATAACTACAGATATTCATTCGAATTACTACCGTGTATTTGACTCAAATAAATTAACATTTGAACTAAGTAATTCATATGCAATTAAACGTATTTAGTTCAGTTAACAGTTTTTTTTTCTCAGTGTATGTTTAAGAATATATTAAATCTATTTTCAAAATTACGAAAAAATTGCAGATTGTTCTATCTTGCATTTGAAAGTAATACAAATTTGACGGCAATTTTCTAATCAAAAATTATTTTAATAAGAAGTAGCAATGTGCTCTAATGGAAATATATTAAGAAATAACTCCGTTACCGCTTTAATCACTTGCGACAGATTAATATTGAGAATTCGCGCAGGGTCGACTAAACTAACTTTCCCACCGTACAGCTCGTCTCTAATCTTCTTCCCGAGATGTTGGGACGTAACGTACTCCTTGTCGCATTAGTAAATATGCTGTCTAAAGACTTGTTTTCTAATGTTGTTATAATTTCTACAGAATTTTGCTCAGCGAGTCTATAGGTATGTCCAATTACATTAAACCAGAAAATAAAAAAATCTTGCTGATAATGTAATAAAATCAATTAATTGAATTTGAAATGTCAATTAGTTAATTGAATTTTTTTAAATACTTTTTTTCAATAAGAAAGCAAGCTGGTCAATGTAAAAACAAACAATAATAAAGAACCAAATAAAAGAGCGTATTAACGAAGATAGCGTTTATTTCTTGTATATTAAAAGAAATTTAATGAATAATATCACGAAAAAGAATTAATATCGCGGTATATGTTTCATTTTTACGTAGTCTTCTTCAGGCGCAAATATCATTTAAATTAAGTGACATATTGTCGTTCAAACAAGAATTATCCTGTTATATAAACTTAATTAAAACGGTGATATATAGTGAGAGTAACATTCAGTCAGAGCGCTATTCTTATTTTATAAAGTATTTCTTTTCATTTATAAAGCAGGGATTCCCACAGTATAGATCACGTGCTGATTTTTTATGGGTTTCGAAAACTTTTTTAATGAAGGTAAGAATCAAAACTAACGGAGGATGTTAAAAAAGGATTGATTTTTGCCTAAAAATCGAAATTATTCGAAATTTCCATAAATACATAATGTTCTTTTTTAATTTGCAAGGTGTTCCCGAGTTTTTTAATAGCTTTATTGTGTTCAGGAGGTCAAAATCTACAAGAAATTATTCTTTTAATAAAGAAGTACGCTCTAATGAAAATGTTTTAACAAAATAACGAAATCTGAACTTTTATAAAATATATAAATACTTTAAGTATTCAATGCAGACATTAGTTTTGTTCTCTTTCTCTAAATAAATAAAATTTATTTAAGTGTTTACAAAAACAATTAAACTCAGAATTGCAATAAAACTTTACATAAATCATCTTCAACTTAAAGTATATGTACAAAAAAATTGCAATTTTGTCATTATTTTACAAATTTTAGTATTATAACAATGGAAATAAAGTAAATGAACTATAAAATATATCGTTCCATAAAAATAGAATGTTATACACAAAACTTCCGTATGTATACAGTTTTTTTTAAAATTTAACACATTGTAAAAATGTAATACATCCTTAAGCAAATCGTTTAGTTAAAAATTATGATAAAGCTACGTGTGCCAAAGCACATTTTAATCGCCATTTTACAGTGCTAACTCTATTATTATATTATGATATTACATACTCCTTCGAAAGGAAAAATCATCTCTCTTTTACAAAAGAGCAAAATGTTTTATCTTCTGGATTTAAATGTAATTATAACCGTTTTTCTAACAGTCTTCGCGAGCAAATACGTTTCGAATTAAATATTCGAGAAAAGCTTCAAACGGTCATTACCGCAGCGACGTCTTCTCCAGACGACAGTTCATCCTTTTTATCCACTCTCTCTCTGTCTTGTGGAATTTCCGAAGCTTCGGTAAGGCGTATGAGCGAACCTCCTCCGTCTGTTAATTGACTATAAACGGTTCGGTATTGTTTCCCCGGAATTCGTTCGTGAAGAGAAACTCAATGTATCCTTAGACCGACCCGGGACCGACTCAATGAAAGGAAGAGAAAGTGTAGGGGTGAGATAAAAACCGTATCCTTCTCAATGCCCTTTTCCATCCTCTCCTCTCGTCCGCCGCCTGTCTTTTTGTCTCTTCTAACGAGCATGGAACACTCGGCGATGGCAATGAATGGCTGTTTGCAGGGTCAGCTTATTTCTTCGACTTCCTATTATGAATATTTGTGACTTCTATCCTTCTTCTCTACCCTAGGTCGTCTTTGTTAGCCGTTCCCACCCGTTTCGTCGTGTTCGCCGGTCGTCTGCTCCTCGCGTCGGCAGAGAGTTAAAGCATATTAGACCAGCTCTCGACTTCGGCTCCATTGCAAATGGGCAGAGGTAGGAGGGAGGGAGGGAAAATTCGTCGTACCCTCTCGGTACTGGAGGGTGCTGGTCAGCCCTTCAAAAGCTCCTCGAACCCCAAAGCTTTCTCCGAATATCACGGTTACCCGTTCGGCATCTCTCCCGGCGCGGCGGTGGTGGCGGCAGACTGCCGAACGAGTGAATTCTCTTATGGGAAAACACGACGGCGCTCGTCGAGTCGCCATTGTGAGCCACTCGAATCGAACGGCCGCGACAATCGGCCGTGTCAACGTCGGGATTACTCCCGAGGAAACGAAACCGATTATTTCTCCTCGGAGGACAACGGATCGCGACTGTAGGGAGATACGCATTTCCGTAATCCATATTTATGAGGAGGACGCCATCGCGCGGCGCGGGATAAAGATTAATGGAAGAGATGGATTAATACGCGCGTGCACACACGTGCGATGCGAAGTTTCGCGTCTGAGTTCTTAACGACGTCGTAAATAATAACATCAACGCGACGTCTCGATAACGCGAATGCAATCGACCAGCCGGGTCGTTTTGCCCTTTTTTTTATGTTTTTCTTTTCCCCCGGCTTCACGCCTTCATTTTCCTTCCTCTTGTGACGACTCCCTCATCCTTACCTCTCGCTGTTAGTCGCGATCGGCAACAACGCTCCTCATCCTTCGTGTTGCTTTGAATGAAATTGCATTCATTATGTCAATTGCTCTGCCATTCGATGAAGAGCCTCCGAGCTTCCCTCCGAGAGACCACTCTTCCTTTCGATTTCTCGCGGAACAGCCATTGCGTCGCGTCGGAACGGAAAAAATCGTGGTGTGTGCACCGCTTCTTCGCTTCTTTTTACTCCATATTAGTCACGATTGTGGCGGAGAAGATAATGCTGAATGGGTACTGATCACCTAAATCGTATCTCATCAACATTTTATATTTTATTTATTATAAGCAATATTTAGTGGCGATAATATAAAAGTGAGACATAAGTAATATGGACAAAGATTTAACATATTAAGTCTTGTTTAGTGTGTATTAACATTTTTACAAATTGAGGTACAACTGATGTTAACTTTTGATCAATTTATGAAGCTGATAATAATGTAATCATGCAATTTTGTACTGACTTTTTATATTTTTATAAAAGAAGATTTATTGTAGAATATTTTACATTGATTACATATACACATTTACAGTTGTTATAAAAATTAAATCGATATTTTTATAAAATATCTATCAAGTTTCCTAAATCAGACCACCACAAGTTTGATTATAAATAATTTTATTGCAAATGTTAATGTAAAACTGATACGTAATAATAGTAAAACCAATACTTGATACATATGAATAAAAATATGTTAGTTGCAAAAATAAATTCAGTTTTATTTCGACATTTTTACCTTTACATTATTATTATTTATTAATTATTAAATATTTGGTCCTCCTTTCAATAAATTATTAATAAAAGTTATGTCGATTAATAACACCTTATATTTTTAATTATTTTCATTCATTAAATTCGATACTTTCAAAGGTGATACGATTTAAAAGACACAGGTACGATTTAGACAATTGGCACCTTTTGCAGCATATTGCTAAAAGACTTATACTAAATTAATTTATTATTGGTAAAAGGTTCAACATTATGGTGAGAGGTGCTTGAAACATCAAGCTACATTTTCCAACGTGCAAATCAGTACTAAATGGAAAATATGATAAAAAAAGAACCTTAAGTGGTACGCATTTGGCAACTCTTCTCTAAATCTTTTTTCTCGGCAAGAGCACTTATATGTATATGTACGGGAGATATCGCCATGTACATCGAAACGCACACCTATAGGCGCACTGTAATACATTATCGATCAACATTACGATCGAAACTTTACGAGAATTGACGCCGAGTAATATCTCCGCGCGCGTAAAATTTTATCTACGAAGGCAAGACCAATTTGGCGAATTACCGAAAGTCTGGAATTCAATTTTCAATGACAGGGCGGATGATTGATGTTTTGCAGCCGAGGCGAGTGGCTTTGTCGACGGCTCGAACGGGCGAATCTGCGTAAGCTGCGACCGCGAGGTCTACCCCGCGGACGCACATTTTGCTTCTCAGAAACGAAGTAGTGGAATAGTGCCGCTCACACTCCCAAACGGATTACATTGATGACTGATTGGAACTGGATGATCCGCTAAAAAAGCCCTCACGTACCTTTTGTAAAGAACCACTCCCGCCTACCGCGCCTGCTACAATTACTTTGAAGTCAGAATCTCATGTCGGAATCTTCCGACTCGGTTGGCTTCGATGGACGCCAATCGATTGGTTTTTGACGATCAATAATGCCAGAATTTATTGCTATACATGTGTATGAGCTTACCGCAAAAGTGATCTAACTACCAAAATTCGGTTTCCTATTTTAAAGCGTTGGTTTAATCAATTAATAATTTATGAATGATTACAATAGTTTCATAAATTATTAGCTTATGAAACCACTAACTCTTTAAAATAGGAAATCGAATTTCGGCAAGTAGGGAACTTTGATTCCCGAAGCGATCATTTGTTACATTATCGTTACACAATAAGTCAACGTCACACAGCTTTAAATATCTTCGGAACAAATTTTTTGAAAAAAAAAATACGAGAATCTCGATGAAGATGTATAATTAGATTCGCAATTGCGCGATCAACCTGTAAAATCGCAAAATCTAATTACGCGTCTTACACATTTTTTTTTTATCGCAACGACGAACGCAATGGATGAAGACAGCAAGAACGCTGTCATTTCCGGAGGACGTCGCTACGCCCGAGACGTATCGCATTGGCATTGCCTTCGGGATACGTCACAGAGAGATCGAAGATTGCGTCAGCGGGATGGGATGGGAGGGGAGAGCGTACCCTTTCTGGACAATCAGGAACGCGCGGGACGAGACGGAGAGATAAACGCCCGACGGCTGAAGGGTGAGGAGGGTGCAGGGGGGCTTCTGTCGCGGAAATACTCAGACGGGGACCGATTCTCTTAATAATGCGCTCGGGAAACGTGCCGAGCCGGCTCGACTCTCCTGACGTCTTTCTCGTTATTCCTCGCCTCTTTCTACTTTGTTTAGGTAGACTTTCTGTTTGCAATCTTGTTAGCCACTATCTCCCCGTCGCGAGAAGAAAATTTTGTTTCAACCACATCGCTGCAAACCACTTCACATAACGATTACGAAACTTCCGGTTATTTCAATGAAAATTTGCGGCAATGTGTCCACGCTTATCTCGCCGCAACTTTATGTAATAACTATTTATTCCGATTTTCCCTCTTTCTTTCCTTACTTTTTTTTTTCGATTTCACCTCGTCAAGAGCGATAGTGTTTTTTTTTTCTCGTTTAATATCGTGGGACCAGAGTGTCGCCGTAATATCTTGTCGTCGTTTTTGCCGTCATCATCATGTGTTTGCGTCGCTAAAGCGTAATTAGCAAGCCGATAGCAAGCCGTGATAAAGATAATCGAGCAGCGGCCTGCAAATTGCTTTCCACGTCCGGGAGCGACGTTGATAATTAAATAACATCCTTACGTCGGGCGTAATTCGATTGCTTTGGGGATAAACGCGCAATGGACGAGAATCAGAGAGGAAGGGAAGCGACACGGCGGGGAACGAAAGCAATTCTAATGGATAATAAAGACTATTGAGTGACGTTACAATTAGGAAACGCCTGTTGTTCCACACGCTGATCATAATTGTCCACTTCGTTATCCGCTGACGAATTAAAAGCCGAGGTCGAGTCCAAAGAACATCGAAGGATGTCGCTGATGGTCGTTGTCTGAAAGACGATTATTTAGGCCGGCTTAAAAACAGAACGATGACGCCCTGAGAGACGTCCGAAAGCTTCGAGAGCAGAGCGCATAGACTTATTCTCCGTTCCTCGGCCGATGAATAAATTTCTCATGCGACGTGTCGGTCGAAGCAGCCGTTCGGTGCAACCGCCGTGTCGGCGGATGTACGGCGACGGAGGGTTGAGATTCGGGACCTTGGCGGACCGGAGGTCGCTCGACGAGCCCTCCACCACGCCTTTTCCGCGTATTCGTAACCGCGTCTGGCGGTTTCCCTAAACAAACCGTACTAAGTTTCGCGTGGTGCACCTTCCTCAAACTTTCGCCTGAGTATCCTTTCCGTTTCAGCGGGGCGACGCGACGTTTCAACTCCGGCGAGTACACGTTCGCATCCACGCAGCAAGGAAGACGTCTCGATATGGCAATTACGTGGATATTAAAGGGACTTCGCTATTTAGCTTGTCTTGAAAAGATGCCTTGAATCGAACCTGAAGAGAAAAAAAAAAAGGGTTTCCGTTTGAAAGATTGGTATTTCTCGTTATTGGTGTTCCTGGAAATCGGGACGCGAAACGGGAAGTAGATATTACGGTTGAGTGTCCTCCCAGTTTGCTTGGAAAGTTTCTCTCTTTTTAAAATGAAAATATTTTCCGAGTCGAAGCGCAGGAATCTTCTGCATTTAATTTGCAAATCAGTGCTCTCTAACATAACATTCTAGTAAATATATTTTATGATGTATCATCTATCTATGTAATATATCTGGGCGCGCGCACTTTTCACGTTCCCCGACATCTTATTACAATGCATCTTGTAGTGCGAAAGAAATAAGAGGATATGCCACTGTGACGACGAGGGGGAAGGAGAGCTGTGACGTTTCGTATTCGTCTCGTCGTGACGTCGCTTCGGTTATTCCTTGATGATGACAGCAGCGGCGGTGGCGCGAAAAAAGACGAAAAAATGTAATAAAGAGAAAAACCTCCATACCATGAATGCTACATCTGTAGTCTCCTGATGGGTATCGAATGGGAAGGCGAACGTGTATAAGCAAGTCGTTCGAGCAGCTGTTTCGAACGAATCGACCGCTTTTTACGTACCTCGCAGAACGTCACGCTATTACTGTTTGACACGCGAATATTCTACTTGTCAAATTTCAATTTCCGATAAATTGTCCCGTTCGGAAAGCCCGCTTTTTCTTTAATATGTATAATTTTAGACACACTAAAGATTATGAAGTTAATAATTTTGGTTTTTGAAATTTTGAGATTCTGTCAGAAATTATTAAGCACCTGCTAAAAAGATATCTAGATCGAATGCTATTACTCAAGAATATTTTTGATCTTGATATTAGAAATTTTTTCTGAGAAAGTATCAATCATAAACACCATCAGTTTATCTTTAATTATATAATTATTTAAGGTAATAAGATATTATAGACAATATAGATAAAAATATTATAGACAAAGTATATTGTTTAAAAAGAGAAAAGATAGCGCAAAGAGTAACATATTAAATTCAGAACATTTGCTATTGAGATAAAGGGATTCCAGTTATAAACTAAAAGACATAAAAAGAACCAGTTGACGAGAAGGCTTTCCTTATTGTAGGACATCCTTATAATAAGGAGGCATAATTATTGTCGTCCCTTGAGAAGCAAGGGCTCTTAGACTGCTTGAAGCTACACGAAGTACATTACATTAAATTACGCCCTCGCCGTCGTTTGCTTCCTTAAAGTTGTCGTATTGAAATGCCTTGTTACGAACAAGCATTCACAAACGAGGCGCAAACGTTGGAAATGTCAAAGTCGAATACATTATACGTCTCTTCTCCGTATTGTTAATTTATAATTATCGTAACTCGAGAATTTGGTTTGACATCGAGATATTTTTCTAAGTATCACTTTTACGTTGTACCATGTGTAATTATAAAAATAACAAGACCAAATCGGATTATCTACGGACTGTGTGATCTGTAAGAGGAAAGAGGTAAAGATTGCACCAGGGTTCTTTATCGAACGTTCTATGCGTTACCGTAATTATACCGGAGATCTCCTTTGTGGCTCCTGCAATATCAACCTTGGCTTTTCGAGACAATGAACCACGTCTCCGATGAGAAACACTCTTGCGTGGAGTTCGTTCTCTCTCTCTCTCTCTCTCTCTCTCTCTCTCTCTCTCTCTCTCTTTCTGAATTATACCGCGTAGCTTGCCAACTTTTCAATTTCGAAATTGGACGACCGCTTCAAAGTTGCAGGAGGCTCGATCTCTTTCCAATAGAGAGAACTCGGATGAAGTGGATGTTGGTCCCTTCTAAATACGTAGATCAAATTGTAAACATATTATTGCACTTTTGCTCCATTTGCTTTTCGTCCGACAGTAGAAATACATCTATCGCCTATCACGATATTGCACACAACAAAAATTTTACATAATTTGTTATAAAACAAAAATACTGAGATATAAACTACATTTATTATTGAGATATAGAACAACCAGTTTTCCATTTTATAGTAGCAAAGTTTTACAGTTGAATAAAATTAGCTGTAATTAATCAGATTTGTTATAATGACACTAAATTTGGTAATACAGCTTTTTGCGAAAGTCTATCGAATACGTAGATTAAAAATTTTAACAAAGCATACTAACTGAGGTGGCATATATTTTTGCTCCCGTAATGAATTAAGAAATGAGAAACTTTTCGCTTGTTACATTAGCAATTTTCTTTGTAGCAAAGAATTAATTGCTCTAACAATTTATTTATTGCTTTAATTCAGACATAGTTTCTTTGTTGAGAACTATCAAATTTCCTTAGTTACAGATGTTAAACTCGCGCAGCAAGCTGTAGCATTGCTGACTCACCCAGTCTATTTATTCCATGTTTGATACTAATGTTTGATATTGTTTATTCTGTGAACCTTTATTACATAAGATTCTAATGTATATACTGAATGTATTTTGTATATGAATGTATACGCTGAATGTATTCTGTACATGAATTTTAGATTCAAAAGCTAAGTACATCCTACGTATGAATCCTGGATTGAAACTTGCAACTTTATCAACGTCTGACTTGTATTTTAATTAGACAAATGTATGTGTATATTATTGTGTTTGTAGAAATTTCATTCAGCTTCTACATGCACGACTTCTGTTCTGTTTGTTTCAGTACAGCGATCGATTCACGCCCGTTCTCCTGATAGTCTCGCTCGCGGGGATTAAAGTATGCAGTCCAGATGGAAAAGTGAGTACTAGAGATGCACATATAGCTTTTCGCTCCCGCGAAAAAGGATACCTCACGTTTGTGCGCGGACGTTGTTATGGAGAAACCGTCTTGCCGCCGCCCACGGCATCTTCCAAGACGAAGCTTCATCCCCTGGAGCTCCGCGCGAAAAGAGTTTGCTTCTCTTTTTTTTTTTTGCAGCAAGCACGACTGCATCCCACTGCATCGCGGGTTATCTACCGGGTACCGGAGAGAGAAGATATTATTAAAAAAACAACCACTTTATTATCGTTGTTAATCCTAAACCGTTGCTTTCAAACTGCATTTAATTCTATAAGTACTAAATCTTTGTCGCGATTCTTAAACAGAAAAAGATAATTTACGTTACGAGGGACGCGTTATAAGTGACGATTGTCTGGAGAAAGGAAAATTGCCTGTATATGTTTGCATCGCGTTAACGATTCAGAAACGAGTCCTCCTAAAGATCCTCAAAAGAGTGAACGACGAGGCGGTTGAATGGTAATACAGAGGGTTGAGCTTTCACACGGGATGGCAGGACGGAAGTTGAACCGCGATGCGAAAAGCCTAATTTTCCGCGTTCTTGAGCTCCGAGTTCGATAATCCTTGTGATACTTTGTTAGATCTCCCTTTCAGACCTTGGGACGTCAATCTTTCAATGCTAAAGAAGGCGAGCTCTGTGCCCTCTCGAATCACTTCTCCTGAAATATTCGTACGATGAGAATAATAAATGATGAGAAGATAATAAAACAATTAAATTGAGATTAAAATACGAGAAAGTCGTTTTGATCGCTCAAAAAGGCACCTCGATCATTTATTTTAATCACTTTCAATCCTAGTGGCGCATAAAACAAATATAAGAATAGAAAGGAGAAATACAATAATATTGAAACTGAAATGAGATTATTACAAATTAAAATTTCGCGAGAATTAAATAAAAAGAGACATCTATCTTCTCTGAATCCAACCAGATATAAAACGTCACGTCTCGTGAGAAGGGGCGGAACGAGAGTAATCTCGCCGCTGTTCGTCTTTTATTATTTTCCGGACTTTAATTGGGGGCCCGTAATCCTTATCGCATCCCTGCCAGTAATATTTCGAAGTTGGCTCGCACATGCACCGACCACCCTCGCGCGATCCGTACCCGCCGCGTTCACGAGCCTGCACAGAACATATCGATCCTTCGAATTAGTGTTTTATTTCGAGGGCTTCTCCTAAGCTCCCGCTTTAATTTTCTACCTGAAAAAATCCTTACTTCCTAGCCCCGATCTTCGGTAAGCGCCTCTTTAAAAAAAAAAACCCTCGTGGAACGTTTATCGTCGCGAATGAGAAACGAAACGTCTATCTCTTTCTCAAGGAAATCTCAATTCGCTGTCGATCACGTCGCAGCATTTTCGATCATTCCTTGTAGTCAAGTCTGTCTAAATTGTTTAAAACTTGTGATTATTTTATTAGATCAAAAATCTTGGCGTTGCTCTTCTTACAATGTGTCAATATTAACAGATTATCACGGGGGTGAATTATATATTAGAAAACACCATGAGAGCTATAAAAAGAAGTTGATGCTATTTAAATTATTTACAGTTCTATTTTGTGTCTAGCGAAAATAAGAAAGAATATTTGTCTAAAATTTAAAAAAGATTATTGGTGTTCGATTATAATATATGAGTTTGGGAAGGAAAGAAAAATGACAGATGCTGTGAAAAACATTAGTAATGCATTAGGGAAATTCCCAATTGGGGAATTTCCAATGTTTTTACAGCATCATTTTTGTACCTTTCCAAAACTCGTACATTATATAATCGCACTAAAAGTATGCGAATAAAGCATTTATGAAGTTGAAGCGAATCGAATCAGATCTCTTTGATTCAAATATGAATCAAATTCGAATCAAATTTTCCAGAATTTACATGTTAATTTTAAAAATAGTAAAGTATTTTCAATGACTTCGATGACATTGCAGATCCTTTTTAATATACGAAAAAATTAATTATAATATATATAATTTTAGAAAGTCATTATAAAATAATAATGTGCTTAGTAAAAATTTACAATAGATATTATAGCCAATAAGTGTGAGTGTATTATACTGATAAATGAGCATACCGTAGAAATTATATGTACTATTAAAGTGTGATAATATTTCTGTGTAGTGTACTTCATTAAGAAAATATATAATGGAGCAATTTCAAATTTTATGTTATAAATTCTATAAAATCATGATACAAATCTACGAATTGAAATAAATTTATTAGAAGACGATTGTTTATTGTGCACACAAATTTTAAAATAGTTTATAAAATTTAGAAGTGATACGTTTGAGAAATCGACAATCAGATACGTGAATTGGTATGCGCTGATAGGATTGGTCACACGGGAGATATAAATGAAACAATCAAAATAAGCAATCGATTCGAATTCGAACTATTCACACACCTTTAAATCACATTCAATCATTCTGTATTTAGACTCATTTTCGCAGACACAAAGTAAATAACTTAAATAGCACTTTTTTTTATAGATAGCTCTTGACGTCACCTTTTCAACAATATATAATTTACTATCCTCCAGACAGTTGACACACTGTAACAGAAGCAATATTATCTTCAAGACCCAAAATTTTTGCATTTACCTAATACACAAGACGCTTTACACAAAATAAGAAAGAGAAGCCTGCAAGAGATTAAAAACTTTTATAATTAAATATTAAGTCATAATTTATTAAATTGAAGCAATGTTACAAAAAATCAGATAAGGAAATAATTCACAAGATTATTGAAAAAAATAAGGAAAAGGGAAATAAAAAGAATGCTAATTTTTCTGAATTAATAACACATAATAAACTAATACTCAACTCATTAAAAACTTTAAATAAATAATCTCTTATTCTGATTTCAATCTGTCCACGAGTGAATAATATAATAAGAAATGTGTTTTGGTTTTATCCATATGTAATCATTTGTGTTTGTTCATAAGAAATACGAAAAGAAAAATCGACACACCTTACATCCGTCATTTTATCCCCGTTTCCCTCGTCAAACTTTCCAATTACCTCAGATTGCTTGTAACAATGTTTGCACACTTATCATGAATTCTCGTGTAACACGTGTTTAATAATGATAAAGCGATAATATAGTACGCGTTCGAACTGCCACATTCAGCAAAGGAGTAATTGCCGATTTTCATGTTGCGAACTAAAATATGAGGAAACTTTCCGCGATCACGCCGAATGCACGTGACTGCACAAGATAATTAAGGCGCGAATAGAAACTTAGAAAGTCTAATTAAACTCGTACAATCGGCCACAGCGCATTTAGATAAACTGCATAAGATTGACCTATAAAAATGATATCGACTCGATTTCAAAAATTCAATTGAAAAATATATTTCGAACGTTTGAACGCTGTACTTGTTTTCCTGCCAAATTTATTTATCATACCATGTAATTCGTGTCAAACGTATCTCTTCACGCTCGAGTTTCTGTTGCATGGCAATCACGATTGTTCCAAATCGCTCATGCACCGCGGAAAAGTCTCCGATAGACGCGTGTAGATCGTGTGTATAATTCGCTAGAAAAATCAGTCTGCGATATTAAAAAAAAAAACGTCTTTTCTCGACGCCGTGATGAGAGACGCGACATTCTGGTGATCATTGAATTACGGGGGAGTGAGATATCAATAAAATGCACACACACGAGAGATTCGGTCGAGTTGGGGTTGTTGGGTAAACGTATGATGACGAATGGTGCCAATCTTTGCGAACACAAGGGTGGAAAGGAGAGAGAAAGAGCAACGTATATCCCGTCGCGATCGAAAGGGTGGGAGGGGAGGGGGGGGATGTNTCGTGCATACATGGAAGAGCACTTCGCGATGATACGCATCTCTCCCGCGCGTATCACCCACCCACGTCGAACAGTGTCCACTCCAATGTTTCACCGGTGTCGCGAAGGAGGTACGGCTAGCCCCGCCGCTAATAATCCTCCGTTCCTTTAGCCCCATTAAACCCTTTGCCTCGCCAAGCGTTAAAAAAATTCCTACGATCCCTCCCGTATGTAGCCCCCGAATGTGTGCGCTTCCGTGATTTCGCGACATTCGGGAGGCTTTGAACGCTCCGAACTTGCGCTTTGTACATCAAGCGAACCGGTTACCCCGGCGCGTCGCTTTGCTTAGATCACACGACGCGGAGTTTTCAGCATACACGGCACCCCCGACGACGTGACGGTTATTTCAGGAGCACACGGGGCGTCCCGGTAAACAGTTGTTTATCGGGCAATTTCTGTGCGCGAAATCTCCGAAATGACGATCGGCGTTTAAAATAAAAATTCGCTCATACACGAATGATCGCATTCTTCCGATAATTCTGTTATCGCGAAATGAAATCGCGTCGCGTTGGGTAAAGTAAACTGGTGAATAAACGAGTCGGTTGCGGAAACACGCTTACCACCATGGAAGATCAACGACGAGCAGCCCGTGTAATTTTTGGACTCATACATTTGCCGCGATCACGGGATATGTTTATCCTTTACCTGCGGATTTACTCGTGCATACACGAAACAGCACTCACGGCACTGCAACGCGTATCTCTTTTCCCTATTTGCCTCTCTGCCTCCCTCCTCCCTCGCCACCGATAGTGTAGGAAATATCTTTCTGCGACATTCGTCATAAAACGGACAACACATCGCTCATCATCCGGATACAAGAAAAAATCTTTTCGTTTGTAATTAAGTGCGGAAACGAGACAGAGGAAGAAACAGCGAGAGAAAGATGGTGATAAAAATGTTATTTTAATTCTTTGTTTAATAAAATGTTTAATACGCGAATAAAATAGGAGAGCAATACGTGAAAAAGAAGTCATCAATTTATCTACCCTCGGGCAGCGATTACGCGTTCACGTGCAACCTTAAGGAAAGAAAGCGGGAGTAGCACCGGAAACTGAGGGTCATAAAATTTTTTACTGCAACCAAGAGCTTAACCCAACCCTGTCTTAAAATTTTTACTGGTGCCGAACGCAAAATCGAACTCTTAAACATTTAGAGGTATCCCATCTGCGCTACAGATACGACTGAAAGATACATTTAGTACCGTCTGTGGCGTGTATTATTATTATTTATAAGTATGAACGTATATTCATGTATAGGTAAAATTTCTGCAGTTTTTAAAGCAGTTCTTGCTTATCTGCTTTAAAAAAAAATACGAAAAAAAAAACAGAATCCGGCGGCATGGTGTACCTAATATTCTTATATCATGCTGTTATCCTGCCTCAATTTTTTGAGGCAGGATAACAGCATGATATAAGAATATTAGGTATACCATTGCCGGTGCTGAGGAAAATAGTTGAAAATAGTAACAGTAATATTTATTTAAAAGGTACATATACAGGATAAAAAATACTATTTGAAATAAATATTGTATAAAATAAATATAAAAGAGCAAAGAAAATATTAAATAAACAATAAAAAATAGAGAAAATTTATTTATCCGTGATATATCAAAATGTAAAACAAATTCCTTAAAAAAAGAACTGATAAAGTGTTTCAATAAACTGATTACTATATCAGTAATTGATGATTACTATTCAGTTAACTGATGAAATATTATTAGTTACTAATATAGTAATCACTTTATTGAAACACATTTATCAGTTCTTTCTTTCAAGGGATATCTATATCAAGTAAATGTATAATAACATTTATATAATGTATTAACATGTTTGCTTTTTTTTATATTTACTGCAATAAATACTCATTTTAAATAGTATTTTTTATAGACACATTCTGTAAATAAATATTTCTATTGAATCTATTTCAATTTTTCCTCAATTCTGCCAGTTATGTATAACAAGTGCGTTTGTCTCTATTATTTCTTGTAAAGTCATTGGCTTTACAATTGGAAGCAAATTTTTGATTGGACTGCGCATCGTCGGGAATGGTGCGACTTATATTCTTATACTATGGATAACAGCGAGGTTTTCTTTCTATAACAAAAAGCTGATTTTTTTTTACGGTTATTTTACTGAAAATGGAAGGCGAAAAATTCTTTTGAGATGCACTCGTTTGTCATAAATAAATCTTTGACTCGGATGATTCCCTCGTTGCAGAAGATACTTTTACGTTCGCAATCGGATTTCGCGATTTGCTAGAAATCTCCGATTCCAGGTATTCTCAGGGCGGGACAATGGATAGGGGTTCAAATAACCGACGCAAGTGCTACGGCGACGTATCCCATTGCAAAGGCGCAAAAGCGAGTAAAGTCGGGAACGAGTGAATAACGACGTCAGCGTCCTCCCGTGGAATATGACAAACTCGACGAAATCCTCTCTAGGATGTCGTTTGTCGTACCAAGAGCGATTGGTAACGCGCATAGTTGCCTCGAGATAGTTGGTTCGCTACCCGCGTTACCAGGGCGATCCTCGGCCCGTAACAACTTTGCGCTACACAACTATGTTTCGAGTGGACCAGCTTAGTCAGAAACTTCGCGCGTAGCGTACTTCAATCGAATTTTTAACGAATTGAATTTTAACTTCCAGACAGAAACCCAAATCGAGCGAGTAACTTTGCGCGGTGTGCTTCAGTGTGGCTGCTAACAAATTAGATTACACCTGCGCAAGCTGAGATAAACTGATTAGGTCAGCCGATCGGTCAGAGATATACGCGACTATTTCAACGTTTGAAATTATTACGTTAAAAATTGCCGTCGTTATTTAGAAAAAAGTAATTTTTTTCCATTTCTTTTTTATTCGCTTTTTAATAAAAAAAAAAGCGATTGTTAGCGCCAATATCAATATCTGTATTGTTATGAACGCGATATTTCTCGTGAAAATAGATTAATTGAAAGAATTTTTGCATTTTGAGTATAATTTAACAAAAGCAGTATGAAGAACTAGTTCAAGTAACGTCCATCCAAGAGACGTAAGTAGGAGCAGCTTTTTACCGAGCCGGGTCATTTATATCTTTCTCACGTAGAACTTTGCTACTTGGAGTAAATGCAGGCACCATGAAAAATTCAGCACGAAACTTGATAGAATCGCGGAGTATCCCCGCCGGAAAATTTGTTCCTACAGTACGATCATCTTTTCAATCACCATTCTACTCGTCCGCATGCTTACCCCTGCGAAAGAACGAGTATCTCATCTCGGAAGTTTGAAGATGAAACCGTGTTTCTCTTTAAGATTGAAGATTGAAGTGCAATAATGGCTTAAGCCAAAAATGTTACTTTAAGAATATGAGTTTAAAATTTAAAAACCAGTGGTTTTAGCGGAGATGTGAGTTAAGAAAGGAAACATTTTTTGTCATTTATTGAACAAACACACGAACTTTTTACGTTTAAATTGCGAGATCAATTTTCACAATTGCAGAGAAAATTGCCGCTGCAGTACAGAAATGAACAGCCTCTCTTCCGCAGAGGAAAAGCTTTCATACGCGCTCAAGCAACTTCACAATCAGTAGTGCGTCTGTAGTATGCACAAGAGTATGGTGCCGCGACACAATGGACAGATAAATATTAATAGAACGTGCGAGCGAAGACTGTAAACATGCTTGATGTAATTCTACGGGACCGGGTAATAAAATATCAAGAGTGCACGAAGTGCCGTTGCTGGGATATAAAATTCTTGCCTGAGATATTGGCGAAATCTCGCGGAAAGCTCTCTCGCAGACGAAGACACGAAGATTTTGCTCGCTGGACGAAGTTTTATTTGTACTGGCTCCCAAATTTATAGACAACATTAAAAATTTACGTCCTAGAATGGAAACAGTATTTAAATCCGGCGAGTCGTAATAATAATGTGCATACTACTTTATATAAACTTTATCTCATCATCGAAGAACATTTATACGTACGTTATAATCCAAATTATTAGCATTTTAAAAATCTAATTTTTCACACATTTGCTTTAAAAAAGCTTTCAAAACATTTATCTTAAAATCTCAAACTTATTTTTTCAAAATTTTACATTTTCGATTTAAACTATCACTTTATTTTAATTTTTATCTGAATAATTACTCATTTTATTATTGGCACTAATTACAGTTAAAAATTAAATAATGAAAAATAATATTAATTAGTTTACTTTCAATTTAATATGTATACCTAATAATAAAATTATAGCTATATATAGAAAAAGAGCATTATATACGATATAATACACATATTATTAGAAAGAAAACGCATTTAAAAGTTATGTATATATTTCATTTAATTATGCTAAAGTGGTTAGTAGCTTAATAGATATAATTTTGTGCTAAATAATTTTTCTACCAATATTCATTCAGGACCGGTACGGTCCTATCCGCATCATTTAATTATCTCATCCTATGCCCCTCAATTTAAGTACACGCGATATTTACCATGGTTGCTAACGAGCCATATGCAGTAAGTGATATTTATGACAATATCCTGTTTAATAAGGACGCTTGTTTCTTGCAATAATCTTAACACATACACAACGTTTCACAGCGAAATTGATTTAAACGATTAAATCACTCAACAAGATGAGAGTAATAATAAAACGCTCGTAAATCATTTTTGTTTGCATTCAACACGAGGCTCACTCTCGAAAATATCTCGGAAATTGTCAGTCAGAGACAAACTTGTGTGAATTATTTCTCACTGTGCTGAATGTATTATTCAAAATAATGGACTCGGGATATGAACAAAATATTGTAATATTATTAAGTTCGCTTATGTTGATTAAATACTTTTTAACAAGAAATTATTAAGTAAGTTTAAATAATTATCTTTTATTAAATTTTATTAAATAATTATTAACGGATTACTTACAAATTATTTTCATCATTATAACTCATTATCCGTAATATAATACAAAAAGAGAAAAAGAAAGAAGGGGTTCAAGAAAGAAGGTGCAGCTGCGAAATAAAATATGGTTCAATACTCTTCTCAAGAAAAAGATTAAAAAACGTGATTTTACAGGAAAGCGCTTTAAAAATTTCGATGCTAATTAACGCCACAATCTCATCTCTTGCGATGATTTTTCTTTTTTTTTTAAACAATGCTATAAGTAGAGAATAATACCAGATGTAAAATTAAATAAAAATTTGAAACATTAATATGCTTTCTTTTTAAAAAATAAAAAGTTATTTTGGCCATTTTCAAATGCACTCTTTCCTTTAAGTCATATTTACTATTGTAGTATGTAGCCCCTTACATCGAAATTCTTACGAACAAAGTTCTCGAGGTTCGTTCTTTATTTCTGTTGCAGTGCGTGCAAATGGCGCACGCGTTAAGACGCATCTCTTACGCTACTTGTGAGCCGCAGCACGCCCAATTCAGCTTTCTGGCGCGAGAGCCCAAAGCCCACTTCAGCCTGCAGTACTGTCATTCTTTTATCACCGAATCTGCAGACCAGGTCAGTATAATGCGACTTTCTCTTTGATATTTCTTCTTTTCGTGGCACGTAGGGTGCGACTCTAATGAGTACCTGACAAACACGTTAATGAGGTCATAAACGAGTCTATTTTTGTACAAGTTTTACTCCACAAAACTAGACCTGATCTTTAATCACTAAAAAAGTAGAGCGGTAGTAAACGATTAGAACAATTACAAGTGTCTATAAAACGACGAACATATGTACGTTAATGATGTACTCGGGAAGAACAGGAATTCACAACGTTGAAAGCATTTTTGAAATATTTTACTGGCGTTCGAAGTATCTTAAATAATCAGGTTAATATAAATCGTCGAAACTGAGCCGGGATTTTCGTCCAAGATACTGTACGTGACAGGTCGACCCTCGCCAGTGGACAACCGCGTGCATCTCAAGTGGAAACTGGAAGCTGTCTCGTCGTTTAAAGCTGATGGATCGCTCCCTTTGCTCTCGACAACTCTGCCGGCATTTAGAGCTAAGCTGCGCGCTTAGCGGACAAAATTTAAATTGAAATTACAAGACCAGAATGTTATCTTAATCGTAACCCGAGAATTCTTCCTACATGAATTAATGAGTCTACCTTACCGGTTGCTATTTAATTCTCGTAAAATAAAACGAATTTTCGTGTCTAACGCGATCGATTTGTCTGCGAATTTATACTTAACTGCGACATATTTCACTTTCGTTTTACCCGATATGATTACGAAGCTTTACCGTTACCGTGATGTGTATCAACCACTGTATCGCGTTTTATCGAAAGTCATAACAACCGTCCGAGGGAGGAACGTGCTTCGATATTGAGACCAGCGAATATATCGTCTCGGACGTCGATACACCGGCAACTACCGAATCCCAGGATCTAAAAGCCTCTTCCTGTTGTCTGGAAGATAACATCGCCCGAGGCTTCGAGGTCCGTCGACGATATCAGAAAGGATAGAGCCGTAAGTTGGCGGAGCTTTAGTGAGTTGAGAATAGTAGACTTTGCACTTGGAACTTTGCACTCTGCCATTGCCTTGACATTTAGTCAACCCTAATGGCGCACTCTTCGGATTAAACTTTAAATACCTTCCGCCGAATTAAGAACGTCATCGTTCCTGAAGGTCTAGGATCAAGTGGGCTTACTCCGATAGCACGGCCAAGGAGATTGCGAGAATAGGCGGAAAATGAAGTGCCTCGGCGTCGAGTATTTGAAGGTTTGAAGCGTTCATTGAAGCGGTTGACACTGCATTTCAGTTTCCAAGCAATTTCCACGCTCTCTGTCAGGTGATTTGTCAACATATGATCCACACCGGGAGAGACGGGGCGAGGGAGAGAGGAAGAAAGAGGATATAAAAGTTTGAAATGATCTTTTTAAAGGGAAATAAAAAGAACGAATCCCCGCGTGTATGAATTCTTTTCACATTTTCTTTATTGGACCAAAGAGCTAGGGTTAAGTGGACCGGATGTATTCCTGACTAACATTCTGTCATCTACGGTCTTGCGAGAATTCTGACTAATCCGGGATTCCACGATTCGTTCCTTCACACTGACCTTGAAGAGCGCCTTAAAATGTACGTTAAGTAGATACAGGTACCTGTGGCAGATACAGGCATTCCAAAGAAGGTATGCGAACATTCTAGGTATACGTGCTCGTTGCAAGAAATACCAAGGGACAGGTACAGGATACTCCGAAACGTATTTGGGTGTAAAAAAGAGGTATTTACCCTCTAAGTACTTCACTTCACGGCGGACACGGCGCGAGTCGGAGCCGAAGTCCGTGATCGAGCGGCGCGTCGCTCTGACGGGTCAAAGAACGCGAATCGCAAACTCATGCGCTCCGTACGGCGCTGGCTCTCTGTCGAGTGGCGTTCTCGGTCGTGGCAGGGTAAAAAGAATAAGAAGCCGTGGAAAAGATCGTGAGAGGAACGGAGAGCGACAGGCAGAGCGGGAAGGACTGACCGACAGACCAAAAGAGAAACGAAGAGAGAGCGAAAGAGAAAGAGAGAGAGAGAGAGAGAGGACGAGGGACAGCGAGGGTGAGAGGGAGAACGGGGACACGTGGTATTCAACAGCTGCCGTTGAACGTGTTCAATGCCGCGGTTGAAGCAAGAAAGCGGTCGGTCGGTCGCACCGCTCGGCTTCAGACCGCGGTGGGGATGAACCGTGTGGGCCGGCCGGAGCGGCGGTGCTCTCGCTTCGTGTTCCTCGTGGACTTCAGTCTCTCTCTATACGTACCGGGAGGTATTGCCATCGCCGGGCCAGTTAAGCACGGCAGTATCCGGATTTTGCGGCTTTGCGAGCTCCCATCGCGCGTGAGGCAACGACGACGACGGGGGCCGCCAACGTGCGTCGAAGAGAGCGGAACGAGCAACCTCGTCGGCTGGAGGTTCACCCGCTGGCATTTCATCCAGTTGACAGTGAAAAGGACGCGCGTGTGGACCGGGCCTCGCGCCTCTTTGAATCGTCCAACCTAACGGATGGTTCGCCGCCCCACTCCCTCCCCCGCCACTGTGAGATGTTCCGCTTCCGCGATGGTACCGGCTCGACTTACTGGACCGGTGAATAGTGAGAGACTGTGACATCGGGCACGACACGAAAAAAATTAACTATCATATGGTTCATTTATTTCATTGATCTTACTTCCCTAAAAGTACAATTAAAGAAAGTTTCAAAGAGAAGAGGAAAACAGCACGCGTGAATCAGTCGAGCATCGCCAGAGGGATTACCAGAAGGTACAAAACTCCGTCCAGAAACTTTCTAACGATTACCCAATCCGTAGATTCCTTCCCTCGATTCCAGAATACTTCGGAGCACGAACTCCGATTACGGAGGGGAATTGCGCGAGCGAATGTATACCGGGTACGACCGCGATGTCGGTAACAGAGGTCTGTCCATCGGAAAATATTAGAAGGATGTGGCGACTACGTGTGCGGTTGACATGCGACAAGTAAGAAGTGAGAAGCGGCGCGGTGCTCGTTAACCGGTTTCCGCGGGTCGGCATGCAGAGCGACACGTAGCCGGGTGCTACGCCATCGAGAGTGGCTCACGGATCCTTCGTGCGTATGTCGCACGTAGGACTGAAATCCCGCGGGTCCCATGACATCGCGATCGTCGTCACCTGCTAATAATATCGCATCCTCTCGCGGGAGACTCGGGAGATCGGCGGCCACAGGAGAAGAAGTCAGTTTCGCGTCGACGACGGACTCTCGACAGCTTTCCTCAATGGATGTACCGTCGGTGCCAACGTATTTCCGTTACCGAACGGATACCAGTGTCTCCAGTCACGTCAGCCATACGAGGTTCGAGTGGTGCTCATCCACGTGTTGCTACGAGATATAGATTGACTTCAAGAGACGCCTGGTGCCGGTATCGTCGAAGGGATATCTTTGGAGAAAGGTGCTGGATGCGGCAAGCATTTCAACGCGTCGACATACCGGTGTCTCGTGCAGTAGAAAGTGCGCCGTATAGTGTCGTGAATGTGTGACCAGAAATGTGTGGAATATTAATATCAGAAGTGCGAATGACCGGTGTGATCTGTGTGATGGTACAACTGTTCCTAAGTATGACAACATCGAATTGTTGCCTTGTCAAATCTGGATAAAGGCTTGATCTCCGGTCTTCGGGGAGAAAATTCCCTTTTGTGAAAGTTAAGGGTAACGAGAAAGCGCGATTTGAAAGGACACCGTGCAAAGTACAACGGTCACTGTGGCATGAGGAGGCTTGCACGCAGGCGCAATATTCTGGCCGCATTCTTTGCGATTATGGGACGCCTTGGCAAAGGCTCGCAGAGCGCAACGAGGCCCATTTTCAGGGTACATTATCGCAAGCTCGTGGACGAGTACTCGCAGCAGGAACAGTTGAGGTTTATGCCCGCGCTACCTGACTACATGTCGTATTGCTGTTGCCGATGCGGTCACACTCAGAAGTTCAAAGTGAGTCTTATTTGGAGCTAAGCCAAATTTAAATATCTTAAAACTCGTGCAATAAACCCATCCGTCGCACCCATCCGTTTACGATTATTTCTCTCGGAGTTTGAGTAATAGAAGTTTGAGTAATTTATTTGCGCCCATCTAGTAGGAAAGATAATTTCCGCTTTTAAATGATTGCGAATACCAGTTCCAACTAAGCCGATATGCATAATAAGACGATCTGGATATCGCCCTGACTTCGCCGTATAGGCTTTACTCCTTGCAATATTAACGGATCACGATTAGGTCGCGGTACCGCAACATGACCCGGAGACGTGGTCGATGCAACGGCTGAAAAAAAAGGGTAAAGAAGTGATACGGTCCTCTATTGTTTCACCAGGTTGTGAAACCAGATCATTAACGGCCAGTAAACTGTCGCATAACTCTTCTAAATTGTTCGATATTTCTTCAACGCGGAAATACGATGTCCAACTGATGCAAAAGGAAATTGAAAATGTAATTGAAAAAATAATTATTGTAGTTGAATTCTCATACCGAAGTTGCTCTCGTAACTTTCAGTCATTTAACTTTCTAACACCTACGTTCATCGATATCTATCAAAGTCGTCTCATTTATCAGTGTACGTATTTATCCTTTCTTCAAGATTTAAGAGAGATTGGGTTCAGGTTTGATATAGTCACATTCCAGGATCTGCTAAAAGAGAGCCATCGAGTCGGTAGATTGCATACTGTAGACTGAGAGAACGTGAGAGAAAGAGTGAGAGATAGAGTGAGGGAAAAGGGGGAGGAGGGGAAGAGAGCGAGAAAGAGAGAGAAAGCCTAAGCCCGGTAATACTACTATCGCGTACCAGAAAGAAAAAGAGCTAACGAGGGAAGGGAGAGTGAAGGGGGATAAGCCGTGGGATCGGACGAACGCATTCCTCGGCTTCATATAGCTGCTTGTAGCGCGAGATGCCTCGCTGCTTCACTCGTTGGCTCCTTACCGATGGAGTGCCTACACGGCATTGATATTTTAGCGACGATATATACGAAGCCGTCATTATTCTAACCAGAGTTCATCTGCATCGCGAACGTTTAGAAAGCATTCCGTCGGTATTAGAAAATAATGGAAACGTGTGCTTTAACAACGTGATATAGCTGCCATTATATCGTCAATACCGTGTGCTCTATAGCCGCTATGTAGCCCACACCCTGGCAGCTGGATTATCTCGTATTGTCGCCAAACCGATTCAAGCGAGAAACTTCGGAGACCCGGCGTGCGACAACCGCCGTCTCTCAGTTAGTTCCTCTTGACTTCACAATGGAAAATCATAATTCGTGTCGACCCACTGCGTCCCGCGGACAAAAGCCGAAAGTTCTTCGGCGCTGATTCACAAAGCGCCGGTCCGAATTTGACGAGTTTCCAATGATCTCTCGGGCAAGTTCACTATCCGTGAAGCCGCCAGGTGAATCCGCGCAAGGATTCGTTTCGGATTCCCGTTTCCAGCGTGACCGGCGGCAGCGGCGGTGGCGGTCGAAAAGATATTTTCAGCGGAAAGAGAGAGAGAAAAAAAGACGAGAGACGGAGACGGAGAGAAAACGAGTCATCTATCGTGTTGCGCAAACGTTACGGAATTTCTCCCGTAACATCAATAGAGCATCTCGCACAAAAGGTGGCCCATTACCGTCGAGGCACTTCTCTCGGTAGAAGCTCACAGTACAATATGAACTCTCGAGTTATAGGTGGAGGCATAAGTTATACCTGGTAGCTTCTCAATAACACGTTAGTTCCCTGGTGAAGGACTTTATAATGGTCTCGTCACCGATTTTTCGTACCATTCACATCGGCTGCCTCGCGTCCTCTTCCGTTTTTGTCAGCATAGCGCCTCGGAGCAGATGTGATCTTACGTTTTCTTACACGCATGTGTACGACTCGTTTCCTACTGCGACAGAACGTACGCTTTTCTCATGAAATCTGCCAATCGAGATTGGACAACTGACGCGATGACTTCGAGAAACACGACATGTGGATAGTAGTGACGAATATCGTCGGGATTCGCGTCTCTTATGTCGTGAACGCGCAATTTTGTTAGCGCCTATTATCGAATAAAAAGCAAACAGTCGCGGAAAATCTATAATGGCTCTCTACAAGTGCTCGACATACTGCCGGCCACTCGCGCAATTTACAATTTGAGATTTCTACGGTGATTTCCAGGCAAGAACGCCGTAATGTACCATTTTACAATGACTAGGCTCGCTTCCTGCGCACTTCCTGTCGAGAATGACATCGCGAGATACGCGCAATGTTCATGTGCTGTGTCTCGAATCGAACGCATCGTCGAATGCATCGTCCCTCGCATTGGACGCACATGTCAACTATTTTTATCGTCGACAATGCTGCTCCCCTTCATGCACGATACGTTACTACCACTGTGCTTCATTTTGTTCGATTTCACAACACCTACTTCCGGCTTTACCTTTTATTTCGCTGTCGACTGAGAGCCGCCATCATTCATCGCGGTGATTGAGAGTTGCGTGTTTATTCTCTTTATATAATTAAATAGAAATGATTACACAATTAGGTCTGTTTGTGTTTCTCAATTGCTTACTGGTGTTGCGTATATTGACTATTATTAATGTCTTATATTAGTATCATTTATTACTGAAAAAAGTTTACGAATAATTTTGATATCTCTTTAATGTATTAAATCTTTGTTTGCAGTTTGAGGTTTTTGTTCAGCCCAAGTCTTTTTACTGTTCTAGGCTTTCAAAAAATTTGGATAAATTCAGGGTTACTTTTTAACATTTTTTTAAAATTACTAAATAGTTTTTAAACTCATATGTTATAATTTTTATTTAATAATAATTGGGTACATCTAATAGAAATTTCAGAGTAAAATTTTGTGTCAAAAAAGATCTAAATCGCAGAAAGAGGGTTAATTTTACATAATATAATTTAAAATAACATAAATAATTTTATAAAGTTTAAGTACTATTATATATTGATATTTTAAAAGAAAGAATATGAAATATAAGAATATTTAATATTTATGTATAA
>QKQZ01052088.1:0-24019 GCA_003595255.1 Solenopsis fugax
TCCAACGTTCATTAGTAAATTTCCACCGCAGCTTACAGTAATTACTAACTCTTTCACTAATCCCGCCAATGTATAGTACTCTGATAAAACGGCGTTTCAACGATAGCCCCAGGATTTTTTGTCTATAGTCATACAGTTTTCCCACTTGTGTGGAAGAAGTACACCTGGAAAATAAATTTTTGTTAATATAACAATTTGATACAATTAATATTCATACTTTGATTATAATTATAATATAAGCATAAATTAAAAATAATTACCAGGATTAAAACGATCAACACACGTGAAAAAACCGCCATGGTGGCATGATATATTAATGCCCCATCTATCATTCACCACCACTACGTCTTTCACAGGACTTTCGTTGTAGAGCCAGGCTAAAAATTCCTTTGATTTCCAATAAGTATCCGTTGCTTCTCCATCTCCATCCGACCAAACTATATCCGGCTTGTATGTTTCTATCAACTCACGTAATTCCGGCATTGCCTTCTGAATCACAAACCTATCTGTTTTAAAATTGTTCTTTTTGTCTGATACATAGAGAGGATTATACCATTCAAACAGGGAATGATACAAGCCAAACTTTACATCTGTCTTGTTTCGAATAGCTTCTGCCAGTTCACCTATTTGATGAAAAAAAAACTTAGGAATCTTTATCCTTAATGCAAAATTTTATTGTGTTAAATATACATATATTATTATTACCGACAAGATCCTTTTGAGGTCCCACATCCATAGAATTCCAACTAAAGGAAAACGTTGATGGCCACATTGTATATCCCTCATGATGCTTGCTTGTCAGTACAATATACTTTGCACCTGATGCTTGGAATAACTCTGCCCAGTCAGCGGCATTAAAAAACTCAGCAGTGAAATCTCGTGCAAAGTCTTGATAGGTGAAATTTGGAGGATATCTTTGTTTCATAAAATCGCGAAATTTTGTGCTTATAATTTCCTCTATAATATTATTTATAAAATTATATATCATATGTTAAACTGTATAACATTTTTTTTTATGTAAAAACACTATATATTTGACCTTTCCAATGATTCCAAAACCATTCCGAGCCAAAGCTGGGCACACTGAATACACCCCAATGAATAAAGATTCCAAACTTTGCCTCGTCATACCAGGATGGAAGCGGTCGACTGTCTAGACTAGGCCAAGTTGGAACATATTTTGGTTCTTTGGTTGAAAATGGCACAAAGCTATCCTCATCTCTTTGCACAGTATCATATGCCTCTATTGACACACAGAGTATCAGTATGACGCACAAGCTATGTGTTAACAACATTGTTCTGCTGCAGAAAACTTTGTAATGAAAACGATGGATGTTTTGGATGAATCTTTTATTCCTATCAACTGCATTGAATCTCAGCGAAGATTCATTTCTGTACGTTGTTTTGTATTATATTTTGAGATTAGATTAGATTGACATTGCATACTTTTTTAGACAAAGATCACAATTATTGATTAATACTGCAATAATTCATGCATACAATTTAACATTTTTACAGAATGCTAAAATTGTGAAAGCACTGGAATATTCTATAAATGATATTTATTATTATACTTAATCTAAATTAAATTAATATGAGTTATTATTTTCTGAATCTTTAATAATTGAATGACACTCAAATCAGAAATTCACAATTGCATTAAAAATCTTCAAAATTTAGAGAAATATGTATATTTAAATAATGCATAACACATTTAGAAAATTGATAATTGTAGATTCTTTATATTAATATGTAAATAAACTTTATTAATATGTAATTACAAATGCAGGATTAATAATTTCGTGTTTACATTAATTCATCAGTATAAATATGTTATCTCCTCACTGGGGTTACATTATCTTTGACCAATGGTATGTACATTTCGATCATGTGTGTATCTTCACCCCACCATTGTGTTCATAGATTAGTATAATTAAAGTGTCATCCGAGATGCAATCTATAAAGCAAATGTAGATAAGAAGTTGCAATCTACCGTTTATGCAAAAAGTGATATGTTACAACGTGTGTTCCAGAAGTTTTTTTTCTGCAAGGATATCTATCTTCTACCAGCATCCAGCATTTCGCGTTTCAGCTTCATAAAATATTCGCATTTACATAAATTCAGTTATTCGGTACCACATCAGAGAAAAGTCTTGTTTTCTGTCAAGCATCTCTTTGTTTGAGCCTTGAGACTGCACGTGGCCCTGGGGGTATTTCGTTTTTGCGCGCGCAAGCGATATATCGCGCTTCTTCGATTCGAGATGCAGCGTGAGTCAGCGTTTCACGCGTCATGGAAACGAGACCACAGGAATTTGAATCATCGTGACGTGAGACAACGTGAGGGGGATTGGCTCCAATTAGCTCGGCAAAAGATAAGCCAAGATAAGCGCAATAAACGTTTACCGGCGTTTTGGACCTTGGAATAGAATCTCTGCGAGGGAAAGATACTGCGAAACAACATGGCTTGGGTGCCGTTGGAATCAAATCCGGAGGTAAGCGAGCTTTTTGTTGAGTCGCGACATGTCGTTGCTCGAGCGGCGCTTGAACGATCATGCCTTCTTTTTTAGGTTATGACAAAGGTGAGCGGTTTCTCAACGTTCGGTTGATCAATCTCGTCGTTTCCCTCGGTGATGACCTTGGACACGACTCATTGATGATCAACAACATACTTCTTGTGAAAGAAACACAAAAACAATGATTGGGATCGATTTATGTTACACAATTGAAATTGAGAAAGACCGACGATGGTCGTAGCGGTAGCAGGATCTCAACTAATATTTCTTATGTGATTTTGGTAAATATGTAGTACAACGCTCTCCCCTCCGATTTTCTTTTAATTTTGTGAATTTGTGTATATTCAAGTGTGGAGTATATAAGGTAAATCATTGTTTAAGTCTAGTTTTTTTAATTTTAAAATTTTTTGATGCCTATAATTAGGAAAGTGATAATTATAGCTGTAAGGTTCTGTATCACATACAGAAATTTGTGCCAGGATGAAAATATAAAGAAAGAGTCTCTCTATCACATCAAGTATAGTTAAATCATAATAATTGTTAAAATGTCAAATATCAAATTTGTAAAAATTGCTGAGTCCTGATCTCCCCTATAATTGATTATCAATTTTTGTGACGAGGCCCATCTTTTACTGAAACTGGCTGCTAGTTCATAGTTTATCTTTTTCTTAGATATCCTTTTTAAACTTTTGTACATTCTCACATTGAGAATAATGAAAAAAATGTGCCTATAGGCTTATCATATCTTTGGATAGTTAAAGTTTTTTTTGAACCTCAATCTTTCAAATTATATTATAAAAAAGTTACAGCAATGTAAAAAAAATCACATCAGACCCATGTGTGGGAAACTAGGGTTAAGAGCTATGTTTTTAAGACTGAAAATAACCGTGCATAGAAGAATCAGAAAATGTATATGAAATTACACAAGAAATATTAGAGCACTAAGATCCTGTTGTGATCATTATTGACCTTTCTCGAGTTTAAAAGAAAAAAAACATTTTAATAAATCTTTTTGGTGTGATCTTAGAATGCATAAAAATTCAATGTACAATATGTTTTTACAGTTCCTCCACAAGTTGGGTGTCCCAAAGAAATGGTCGGTTTTGGATGTGTACAGTTTAGAGCCAGAGATGCTGGCGATTGTCTCTAGGCCTGTACTTGCCGTTATTCTACTTTACCCTGTTCCTTCAAAGGTATGTTTACAGTACATATAAATATAAGATTGATCCTACATGCTATATATTTTTTAGCACTTTGGGTTTGACAGAATAGAGAAAGAGGCAAAATATGGGGAGTTTGCTTTTTTTTTTACTATTCTTTATTGTCTCAATCATGATTGTCAATAAACCTTTCCGAGTCTTATACATATATCTATGATACCGCATAATGAAACAGGATTCCATCTTTGACTATAGAAACATGAACTGTCAGTTATCCTCACTTTTCCTATCCATCCAACGCTACAGTCGTATCCAACATTGTAGAATTAGGTTTCATCTTCTTGATCTAAATGTGACCAAGATACATGGTTAAACACCCTATTGTTTTAATTTGTTGCTTGAAATAGCCATTCTTTGCGTGTTTACATTTAGGTCTCGAAGGCAGAACTACCTATGATATTGGATACAGTATGAAATTGCAAAGCAGTATTTCTGTAGTCAAAAAATCAGTAATTTATCTCTACAAACGAGGTTTGTTTTATTGTCTCCTTAGACTGAGAAGACTGAAGAAGACAAAGAAGTAGAAAAAGATAGCACTTCCGATTCTGTTTACCACATGAAGCAAAGTATTTCAAACGCGTGTGGGACCATTGCATTAATTCACAGCGTGGCGAATAACTTGGACACGTAAGCATCTATAATTGTATATAATCTAATCTATCGTATTAATAAATAATAAAAATAATTTTCTTGTTACAGCATACAGCTGGAGGATGGATTTCTCAAGAAGTTTTTAGACGAAACCAAAGGACTCTCGTATGTTGAGCGTGGCGAGCGTTTGATGAAAACTCAAGACATTATTGATACTCACATGGAATCTGCCCAGGAAGGACAGACCGAGGTACTTCATTACGTCATAATCGAGAATGAGTCTAATAATGTCTTTTAAAAAATTATAAATATATTTCCTTGTTCTTTTAGGCGCCTACTGAAGATGTAGAAGTATACCATCATTTTGTGGCATTTATACATAAGGATGGTTCTCTATACGAGCTAGGTACGTGTTCGATTTACATTGGCTTTGGCGGTGATATTAAAATACTGTAATAACTTACTAGATTATCAGTCCCAGTTCATTGTTACCAGACTCAATGTTACCTTATGCGATTCTTTAGAAAAAGAAAAAAATCTTTTCTTTAAGCTTAGCATAGTTTTAGAGCTTTAAATTTAATAAAAAATATATGAGGGATAATGGTCAAAATCGAATCCAGGACCTAGGATCCAGGATCCAGGATGGCATTGATTGCGAATCTATTGCTTTCATACAAAGTTAAGCGTCACCTCAAATATTGTAAAACATTTGTTTTTCAGACGGTCGAAAGCCTGCCCCTATCAATCACGGCTCTACTACACCGGAGGCTCTCCTTGACGATGCCGCTCGCGTGTGCAAGGAAACATACATTGATCGCGACCCTAATGAAGTGCGTTTCACGGTGGTCGCACTCGCTGCCAACGAGTAAACGGCGTCCTCATCCTCAAGTGCATTCGCCTTTAAGCTAATTTAAGCTCAAATAATTTATTTTTTACGTTGTACAATGTTGCATATATTTCGCTTCGGCAATGATATGTCTTGTCAATTTTCTTTTTTAATTGCCAGCTTTTTTAACACTGTGTAGCATGTTAATGAAAAAAAAATTTATATACACAGTTGTATATTGCACTGTTTTGCTTTTATTGAAAAGGAAAAAAAAGATCCTCAACACAGCTCACTGAAGCTCACTGCATTTCCATACAGTACGCACATGGAGATTGTAGTAGGTTAATAATACCGAAAGTGATGTATGCAACTATTTTTAACTGTCAAAAAAAAAGATGATAAAAATGTGGTGCGACGCGTGATGCTATAGAAAGAACATTTAAAACAGATACTCTCCAGATACTCTGCGTCGGTCAAGGTCTCTTTGCTTTACGCAAGAAGGCGGATGATTGCCAGAGCAAGTGTCGGTCTTCGAGTCGGAGTTGACGATAAATTAGGACCGATACATCCTCCCGTTTGGCACAGATTTAAGGCATTGATTTGATGACGTACGCTTTCAATCACCAACTTCATATATCTTCCATCCATTTTCGTTAAGTATTGATTTGAGTAGTAACCATTTCTAGGGTTGGGAATGTTGTTACTTTAAAAGTAATATCATTAGAAAGTAATGATTCGTTACTTTTTCACGATATTTTGATGATTTTTTTTTAGAGTGGCATCCAATTGTCTATGTCGTTATTCGACCAGTTCAATACGAAATCTATAGTCATTTTGGTTAATTGCAATGGTCCATAAGTATGTATTATATATTTATAAAATAACAATAAAAGTAACGAAATTTATTATCATTACTGTAAAAATGTACTGTAAATAACGTTATCGTTATCGTTACAGATAAAAGTAACGATTGTTACGAAAAAGGCGTTACAAGTAATGTGTTACTTCTCAACTCTGAATATTTCATAATATTTAAATGCTCTTATCATTTAGTAATTATTGCACAGAACAAGATAAATGTTAATATTGCCACAAGAGATGATAACGAAGTTTTTTGGAAATTGATTGCCAATTTGTCACAAAAATGAGTTACTGTTTTGATAAAATTGAATTAGCATTGCTATAATTGCCTTATTTTGTATAAAAAATACAATGATTCAGAGTTTACTGATTTCAAAAATGGTCATCTCTTTTTACAGATTATTTGATTAAAGTATTAATTTTTAATTGACAGCAGTATATACTATATCTCGAATGAATTATGGTTTTTAAAATTCAACATTTTTGCATTATTTAGGAAACTGTAAATTTAAAAGAATGTTAAATTAATGTGTTCACCTTATTAAAAAATTTACAAGTGATTGCATAGTCAAGTGAATGGGAAACATTTAAACTTATTCAGCATACATTTTATAAATTTTATATTTTTTTAGGATATAAATCGATTTTCAAAAGATTTTATTATTTCTTAAAAATATATTTATGAGCATTTGCATTTATATGTAGAAGCGTACTTTGTTTCGTTATCAGAAATTGCAAACGCGCGTCGGTCACTGACCAGCCGCCGAAAGCATTAGCTATTTTGGATTCTCTTCCGAGAGACCACGCATCTTGGCACCAATTCTCTAAATAGTGGCTGCAAAATACAAAATAAACTTAAATTCTAGTAACGCGATCTGCCTATATTATATAACACCGCTTCGTTTCAAATCGCGATATAAAAATTTTCCTGTACGAAATTACAATTTTAATTGCATGACAAAGTTCATGACAATGGCAGGATGTAGTTCGCGTTTTAAAATTTTCCGTTTGGACATTATTTTGTAATATTTATGAATGGAAACATAGATGGTTGAGGAAAACGTTCTCTTCAAGTCTTGTCAATTGAATGCATGTACTTTTCCATAGGTACATTTCCATAGCCAACGTAGACTAACATAGTTATCTTGGTGATTACCGATAAAACAAACGTATAGTAGTTCATTTAATGTTGATTTTGTCTTGAGGACATTTTTATAATCGAAATCTTATATTTCTTGGTGTGTTGTGTCATCTTAAGTTTATGTGTTGCGGTCTGCGGTGCGTACTAGATCGGTTAGCATCGGTTATCGTATAGACCGGTTATATTCTAGTAAATGAGTTATATGATAAATTTCCACCGCGTACCATAACTTTTGCGCTGTCAACGCAGCGGAGAGGCGTCGTTATCTAGTGCAGTTTCTTCGTGGCTTGCGAAAAATATTGATCAGTTAAAAAACGCAACAGACCAGCAAAGTTTCATTGCGTCATAATCTAATCAGCATATTTGTTCAGAAAATTATCACATTCGACACAATCACCGCTAATTGAAGAATCTTTAATTCTTATCGTTACATTTCAATGCGATTGGACGATAACATCAATATTTTATTACCTACGAAATTATTTAATGCGATAAACGATCCCAGTCAGCAATGTTTTTTAAATGTTTTTTCAACATTTATAATAAATTTAAATATTTATAAGTTATAATGTGAAGAATAAATATTTAAAACATTTAAAAAAATCTCGCCTGCTGATTGGGATCTTAAGAATTCGAATTTTAAAAAAAAACGTATATTTTTCGAAGCTCAAGGTGTTGATTGGAGACTTACCTGTTCTTAACGTGTTATTTATCAAGTAGCTCGAAAAAATTCGCGTATCAGCCCTTCAAGGTGAAATTTATGATTGCGAGGAGAGGTTTTCGCGATATTTTGCGCGGCTCTCCTCAATAGAGAAATTGTCAGCGGACTGATAAGCAGCCGTAGTGCAAATTTACTAATCGCACGACAGGTATTACTTTAATTGATGAAATCATTTATGATGGCAATTCTGCGAAGCTTCACGATTAACTGATCGCGGTATTTGTGTTTGGGAATCCCAAGGATTTGCGGATTTCGCAACGCAGGAGATAGCGCTATGCAATTACGTGTGAGAGAATGAGTCGCCGAGAAGAGAGCTATTCATTCTTGATTAATTTCAAGTGCGGCACGATTCTCATGTGTATTTCTATGCAGATGCAGATAGAGCAAAAAATTGTGTTAAAATGCAAAAAAGAAAGTTTCCTATAAGCGCTACAATATTATTTAATATTAAATAATATTCCTGAAATATTATTTAATATTAATAGAAAGTGATTATATGTTCACTCCAGATAATATTATATGAATCAGTATTTTTAATTATTAGGAATATTATGACTTTTAAATATAATAACTACAAAATTTATGAATATTTTATGCATAATAATTCACATTAATTTTTTACCAAAATAATATTCGTAGAACATTTTTATAATATTTCATGCATATTGAAATAATGTCATGAATATTATATAAAAACGGACAGATAACATAATTACAATATTCCCATAATATTAAAAATATTGAATAATATTCTCGGAATATTATTTTAACATTATTTTAATTTTTAATAATATTCGTATAATATTCTAGAAATGTTGTAGCGTTTATAGGGTTTATTAATTCCTGTTTTACTCGAGCACAGTTGTTGCGGCGTGCGTAAGAAATAACAAGGTATCTTTAAAGAGGAAACCAAATCTATTTTTTTTTGTTTCGGGGTCAAGACGTCATGTTTGAATACAGATACATGTTACGTGCTTGTTCATGGCTACACAACGGTGTAAGGTCAACCCACGCTTATAAAATCGTATGTACGTACGACCTCGTTTCTGTTTCTGGTTCACGCGCTACGCGTGTCGTCCGTTTTCGTTAGAGCCGCCGAGCCGCTCCGTCGGATTCGCAGATTTGATACGCATGTATTTTTCAATACTCCGCACACATCAGCGTGTGCACTCCTTATCTCGCTTCTTACCACACCTGGTTATATCGCTTTTCCGATCGCGCTCGGTTTTAGTTGCGGTTTGTGCATATGCATGCGCGCGGAGGCCTTGGGCGCCTCGCGAATGCACTCTTACTTTTAAATAAGGAACCAAAAGGAAGCCTTCGTGCCGAAGTCGAGGTCGTGCGTCAATAGCGAGGTCGAATTTCCATCGACGTGACTTTTAAACTATGTCGCAACGTATCCCGTCATTAAGCATGGAGTTTACATTTGGATTATCAAGCACGTTGCTATATGATGATCGCGCCGCCGCTCCGCTTCGGGTTTAATGTTCCGAGAAAAAATTTCGTTCCCGAATGCGAATATACTTGTGAAGTTTCGGTTTAGAAAAGATTCCGCTCCTTTCCCGACTTTTATTGGCTCGTTACAGCGTCTGCGAAGTTCAATCATTGATGGTGCGAAAGCGAGCGAGTGCATTGACCGGTGATACATCAATCTTTGTATGTTGCAGCCGCGCCATTGAAGTCTTTTATGCCAACAAAATAAATGACAATATTCACGCAAGTTATTCCGACTTGTTAATCTTTAATTGCAGTCACGAGAAAGTGTAGGACTGTCAATCAGGCGCGGCAAGGGTCCCTTTGACGCGACGATTAATTCGCTCGATTGTGATCTTTCTTCAGCCACTGAGCCATTCTTAACTTCCTCGACCTTCGACTTATTAAATTTGTGAATTCTTTTCGTAGCACTCTCCACTCGAAATTATCCCGATGAGCAATCTGTGCTATATCTGTGCTATATTTAATTTTCTCTATATAAATTCCCCTAATAGCACAAGATATCGTACGAATATTCGTATAATATCATAATATCGTACATTGAATCTTAAAATATGCTGATTTATACACAATAAATTAAATTAAATTAAAATTAAAATATTCGTACGGTATCATGTGCTGTTAGGTCCGCTACATAATTAAAAATCACTCACTATTCTCTCTAAGTGATATATTTTGACGATTTTTCGTAACTAAGTTTTATCTATGTTATGGCCAATTTTTCTTATCACTCTCTTTCTCCTTTTTTCTTTGTAAACTCTTTGACCTCGATAACGATCTCGCTGTTATCGATAAAATCCACAGCCGGTAGATGAAGTGTACAAGATCCAAGGACTTTCCTAAGTGAAGTTACGTCCTCCCTCGGGATTGAGGTCGATTTTCGGTCCGTGCACTCGATGACGAAACCGACACGGTCTCTGCCCCGGGCTGCAACAAGCCCGGTGCCAAGAATAAAGGGACACGACATTTCGGCACCAGCAGCAGCGGCAGCAAACGAATAGTCCGAAGGAAGTAGACAAGACAGCCTTCGAGTGGTTGTTGCGCCGAGTATTCCTCGACGGTTTCAGATCGACACCGTTTCAGTCTCGTGTAAGCAGCCGACCGTTGAACGTGCGAACGTAGGAACGGCGGCGACTATCGACGGCACCATCCATGGGTTATCAGCACTCGCGTCCTCTTATTATTTGGATATAATCAAGCCGAGCAGCCGAATCGACCGGGAAGGAAGGTACGTTATCGCGTTTTATCAGCCATTAGATTTTAACGCGTGTTCCCAACAGCTCAATTCGCCGGTCAGTTGTTGACCTTTCCCAGCGTGTCTCAGACTTTACTGTCGCGTGATTTTGAATAATAAATGATCTCCGCGCTCTTTCTCTCTTGAAACCGACGAGAATAACTTATTTTCGAGGTTTTGGTAATGCCAGGATTAACATAAAATTTTATGACATCCTGATCATCTTACGGATAAAACAAAATTCTTGATTTAAGAAACAAACCAGTATGAAAATGCGCTTATAATCATACTATTGCTGTCTGTGATAATATGATAAATGATCAATACGATCTAACATGAGTTTTGCACGAAGCAAATTGGAGCAGTAAACACACTAATTGGAGCAGTAAATAAATGACGTTTGCATCCGTGATTGTGATTGCATTAGTTTCCGTTAGCGCATCCGTTTGCAGAAATCTTCTGTTTGTTTTTTCCTTTATTTTAAAACATTTTTATAGTATGTAAAAAATTCCATAAATATTATGTAAAAGTTTATGTTATACAAAACTTTGTCTACAACGTAAATATTAAATAGTATTAAAATAAATCAAGTAAATTGTAGCGATATAATTACTACAACACTGGGAGCGAATATTACAGCTATCATAACTTATAAATAGAAATCTTAACAGAGACAGAGGCACAATTATTTTTTTTTAAAGTAGAAAATTCAGGATTTTTTTAATGTATGCATAATTTAAATGTCTGCAATAGAAGGATGTTTAAAATGAAAATATAAATAGAACATCCTTTACACAAAAAATCGAAATAGAAATCTGATTTGAAATAAATATTGAAATAAATACTGATTTGGAATAATTTACAAATCTATATTGACTAAATACTTTTTATTAATTATCTATGTGCTTCTAAAATTTTTAGTCTTTTTGCTGGATCATATCAGATCCCGGGAAAAAAATTTTCACATATAATTATAACTAAAAATATGTCCATATATAAATATATATAAAATATAATGAAATATATGTAATATATAAAGTATATAATATATATACATATAATGCAAATTATATATATTTTATTATGTATTATTTATATGGACATATTTGATATATAATTGTATATAATTATACATGGAAAATTTTTTCCCGGGATATTGCATGAAGAAGATTAAAGATTTTAAGCAGTAACATTGGGTAAATTAAAATAATTTCGTCGCTTCATTATCTACTGCACGTGCATCTATATATCAGATGGCAAAAGATTAGATTTGAATTATATACGTTATCTTGACAACTGAGATTACGTGTGATTATGCTGTATGAGTGTTATAATAGTAGTTATTATTCTGTTTGAGGATTGAGAATCTCTATTTTGTGTTTGTATACTTTGCCAGAAATATAAATTTTATTATAAATAGTCACATGTGTTTACTTACTTTTGTTACTTTCTGATGACTTTGTGCTCGATTTTTATTATTATACTTCGTCTTATACTCGAATCTTCTTCTTAAACAATTACGTAGTAAAATTTATTTCGATGATGGATATCGGTTGTTTTGACCGTCACGTGAAAACGCACATAATTTGTTTGAACGAATTTACACTCATGTCGACATTGTTTTTTGCGACAATATTTACCATGCCGTTCTCGTATAGATAAGTTTTGTTCAGGCAGTTGGATTTAACTGCAAGTATGTTCGTTTATCTCCGAAGCTTTTTCCGTCAAGATCGCGCATTGCTTTTAGCTGCGTCAAGCGCTCGATACGATTTTCTGGCAAGTGCCTAAATTGCATTTAATGACGCAGGCTTAGCACCGAAATATCATTATTTACGAATACGATTCGATCGGTATAAAGCACAATGTGATTTTGCGATTTACGATTTTACTTATATTACGGTATAAATGTAAAAAATACGAATCTCTCAGAAACCAACTTGATTAACTGCACTCGTTGTGAATTTCTTAATTTTAATACCACAGCATGTGTATAACTTTATCAATTTTCTCTACTTTGTTTCACGAAGTCGAACAGTCTGGTTCTGACAGACTCGTCGTATATCATCGTAGCGAAGCGCGCGCGCGCGAGAATTCGCGGGATAGCAATTTGTCTACAAATGTTCTTTAAACATTACACCTGCGGTATTCAGGATATCATGTGCACATCACATGATACAATTATGCATTGCATCACATAATATGCTTCAATGCCTTCGTAAATGTTAATGTGCCTCGTTATAAAAAGACATTTTTCCCGGTAGCACATTTCAAGGATAGCGAGTGTAATAATTTCAATTGGTGATTGAAGTGAATTGCGGTTGTGTATAAATTTTGTAGGAAATAAATCGTGGACCGATTAGAAATTTTTACTGGATAGAAAAAAAACCTGTTTTTTTTTTACGATTTATGATTTCGCTACATTGGATTGGATGAACGATACCTTCTCTTACTTCAGCGATATCTTCAACTGTTAGCGAAGTGAACGCGAGTGAAAGTGAGCTTCATCACTTGTGTCGCGCGGTCGAATTTTTTTATAAAGAATAGACAAAGAATGCTCGTGCATAAGTTATCGCGAAATGATGCCGGCTTATCGTATGATGACATTCTGTCGTGATCGCGGTTTCATATTGTTGACTTGCGCGCGAATTGCCTTCTCTCCGAGCGATATCTATACATATTCGTATACATATACCGCGTGTCCTGGAACTAGCATTATCTCTGAAATATTAGACAGAAACATAACAGAAACGAACGCTCGTCATTCCATATGTCTTCTGAGAGATACATATTTAAATTATTACTTCCTGTAAGCTCTTTGTTTTAAGTCATCATTTCTCTTACGCAGTAACGCGTTTACCTATGGGCTTTTGGAGCCCTGAGGCGCCGAAACGCCAGGGACTTTTTTTTAAATGTTTTACTATTTAATCATTTGTTTTTGTTTTTAAAGTTTTAATTGATAGTTCAATAGATATTAAAAATGTTACTTAATTATTGATTGTTTATTCATTACCCAGATAGTATACAATATTTATAATAAATATTTATTAATATTTATCATAAATATTATGATAAATATTGCATAAAATATTTAGTCTATATTTTCATAATATTTTATTATAATATTTATGATCTGTTTAACCTAAGGACATAAAATATTTATAAAATATTTTGGCATTTTTAAAATATTCTAATAATTATTATAAATATTTAGTAACTATTTTATAAATATTATGTGCTATCTAGGTAGAGATGGAGTGAGAAAGGGAGGGGAAGGCATTTAAAGATCACAAGCTCTTGAATGGAAATTTTATAAACGTGGCCCTCTCTGCTCTTTCGAGTTATCAGAATACTTCAATTTAATTTTCAAGATGTTTATCTTGCAAAAAGTGTTTTATTTTTAATGATTCTCCGAAGCGACGTATCACTTCCTCGCGCAATATGTCTATCAGCCGTTTTAAACACTGATCTAATCATACATGACAGCCCAAACAGAAGTACGGTCACGTCTCAATCACGACTCGAATGTCACTTTCAGCAACATTCGATAAATTCTCATCGATCGTTCGTCAGGAATTTTCCTCGAACCTCTCTCTCTTTCTCTCTTTGAAATTCCCTCCCTCCTTTTCGAAATGTTCGAACGCCTATTGGCACTTTGACGCAAACGCGACTCGCGTCCGATAAAGGTGCACGTGATCGGGGACTAAAAGAGTGCTAGTGAACGCTTCTATTTTGGTGATATCCACCGTCTCCGACGGCGGTAACATTGCCAAAAAGTGAATTCGCATCGGTCAGAGAAGTCGCTGCAGTTTCTTCGAAAGAGACGCGTGTCCAGTGATTTAGGTCGTCCGGCTGCTCGCGCCGTCTCGTCTGTTTAATCGTTTATTGTAGGATCGCGGAATCGCGAATACACCTACACGACGTGAATCTAGTAATATCGCGAGAAATGCTAAACGTAATTAGCTCTCTTCGTCGTGACTTAAGATTCGACTAATTGAATGACATTACTCTATTCCTCTTTCCGATTGAAACAATCATACATAGTCGGCACGTTGAGAAAAACCCTCTGACGAATTACGACAGCAATTACGGTAATTACATTAAATTGACTAACTAGATAAGTACTTTGTCAGTGTGTTTACCGTAAAATTATGCGATTAGTTCACAATAAAAAAGCAGAATGCAAATTTTCGACAAAATGATATATCAGCGCATTCTGTCCGACGATTTAATCATTTTGTTTCCTTGACACACAATGTCTCCTGATAAAATTTAACTGTTAAATTTACTTAACATGTAAATGGTGATCGGAGCGTAGAGAGTTGCGTGTCTGCTTTCTGTACCAGAGATTTAGGTTCAAATCCAAGAGTATATTAAATTTTTAATTGATGACCAACTCCTCCCACTTCCCCTGCCCACGCATAACAAGAAGGTAAACCACCTAGAGTACATTTACCAAGACAATTCTACATATATTTTTCGAAGGTTACACAAAAAATCTGGAACTGTATCAGGTCCAAAGGACTAAGGCTATATTAAGGCCTAAGGAACTATTGCTGCATAAGCCTAAGAACCTGAAGCTATATCAAGCTTAAAAGAAATCTGGCGGTTGTGTTGGCATTTTTTTATTTAAATAGTTTTGTACTAATTGTAAGACAACTAAAGATGTAATAGAACTATTTAATGTGCAGATTTATTTTCAGTGATAATAAATTTTTAAGAATCACCTATTGTATTAGCTGCTTTACATATAAAAAGCCAGAAATGGCTATTCGTAGTCGCATTGTAAAATGGTGACAGGGTAATTATTCAAATTGCATAAGAAGAACATTAGCGTCTTCCTTTTTTTATTTTATCTGCAACTATGACATTTGTCAAACTTAAGATTATCAGGCCCATGTCAGTCACAGAAGTTTTTAGTGCTGAATGATAATTTTTACAGCCTCCGGTTTATTCCAACTGCGCGTCGCATATTCGTCTCACTTAAAACACAATCATTGTATGAAGCCGGAATACATAATACTAATGTTAATAAACATTCATATAAATATAGCTTTATATAAATTATACTTTATATGAAATACGTATTTTAATTTCATACAATGACTGTGTTTCAAGCACGATGAATATGTAGTGCGTAATTCGAATAAGCCATAAAAATTAGTATTCACTAAAAACCACTGACATAGGCCTGTTAACATTAAGTTTGACATTTTCGTCAATCCGAATTTTACTTATTATTGTTTAAAACTTTTATATAAAATAGTCAACACAATTAATGATTTTTAAATATTTTTTGTTGAAAACAAATCCTCAAATAAAATTACTCTCACTTACACTTTGTAGATATTTTAATTCAAAGCTATTTAGAGGACTTAAAAATGCCATTTTCGACACTTTTAAGTCCAATTTAAAAAAAAAATGTGATTTATTTTTAGTGACAAAAATCTACAAGACTTATCTAGTTTGGATCGTTTAAAATTCGTATCGGACAGTGTTATTTACATCTGAACGTTTTCAGTCATCTAATCAAATTTTAATTAATAAGGAAGAAGATTAATGAAGAGAGAGAGAGAGAGAGAGAGAGAGAAAGAAAGATATGATGATCCATGAGGTTATCACGTGATTTAATATTTAAAGTATTATGTTCATTATAAACATAGTCATAAATTTCAATGTGCACAATTTACCCATGCTCACATTTAATTTCACATTAACGTCGAATTAAATGAGATGCTTAGAAAAGCGAAATTAACCGGAAGTAATAATTAGTTCAAGTACGTAATATACACTTTGGATACGCCACTGTAATTCTAAGAGGAATTTTAAACGGACTATTAACTTTAAGAGAAATCGTATTGTCACGCCCTGTTGCTTTCATTCCGAAATCGTCAAGTCCTTTTGTCTGCGTGCTGCAATCGTTCAGTGATAAATTATATCGCTCGAATGAATCATGTATGAGTACGCAAAGTAGTATCGATGATTCAATATGGTACATTAGACTTTGATGAAAAACATAAAATATGTATTTAAATATTATTATATTAAATGTAAAGAAATAAATTAACACAACATGAAAAGGAAGAGTCAAGTGCAATCTAAGCGTACGTTATAAATTAATTCAAAAACAGAAAAAAAGTTAATATAGATGTAGACAAAATTATACATTTTTTTTATTTAATTTATAATACGCATTTAGATTTGCGTCTGAATCTGATCAGCCTTGTCTTTTCACAATTATTTTTTAATTTGAGATTGAGAGCCTATTTTCTTTTGTTTAAAATAAATGTTGATATAATTAAATGAAATAATATAACGAGATTCGACACTTTGCACACACAGTTGTACTTTTATTTTTGCCGCATTCAATTAGCTACGTATTACTATACTGGCATAACTTCGAATCTGCATCAGTTTCATCGTCTTTTATTTATATTGTCTCCCTCTGGAATTTTAATTACTTTCTGATTATATTCCATGTGTTGAAGTAGTGGAAAACATCGTTTATAACATAATTATCTGCTTAATGAGCAAAACTGTCTATTCTACAGTCTGTGAAGGAAAGCGTGTCTGGTATAACTTTTGTTTGAAAAACGTTAAATGGAAAATGCTAGCAGAGCAAGTAGCAAGATTCTCTCTGTAATGCATTTTAAATAAAAGCTCACTTATTGTTCGACCTTTATAAGAAAAAGAAATATGATGAATGCAATAAACATTTCAAAACTATGTTTCTCTGCACAAATTCAAAAATACTGAAAATGTACTTTCGAATTTGTTCAGAAAAACTTTCGTACTTTTGCATGAAACGAATGGAAAATGTAAAAAAAACCGTGGCACATACAAAACTGAAGCTTCCTAAAAAGAAAATGTAAAAATTGAAACAGCTAATTTGATGGATTTGTTTTATATAGAGATTTTCGTCTCAACAATATTATCAATTTAATGAAAAATGTCTTAGAGGTGCCAGTAACGATGAAGAGTAAACGAGTTATTACTATAAAAGCATTATAGTATTAATATATGTACATGTATTAATCTAGTATATGTATGTTTTTTTTATTTTTTTCTGATAATGGTTTCAAAGTTATGCCGGATACGCTTTTCTTTGACAGACTGTACTTCTATACGAGGCGCTTGGATCCGGTTAAGGGTCACGTTTCGTGATCTATTAGCATAAGAAGCGATAGTAAACTATACACATTGCACTCGCGAAGTATTATCTAGCAGACAGTTGTATCTCCTCCAAAGTTTAAACAACATAAGACATTTCATGACATTCATTGTAACTTAACATAATTCATGTAACATTTTACAAACTGTGTGTTTTTATATTCTGTTGTGACTAAGCATTTTTCTTGTTGTGCAAATTGCAGAACATTGACGGTATTTGCAATTCTTTTACGCGCATTATTTATCGGTGTTATCTATTCTTCGCATCGGCATATTGTTGATGCAGGAGAATAGATAACCTGAATAGGTAACCAGAAGCTATGTCGAAGGAATCACGCAATTGCTATAATTACACTGACAAAAAAAGTCGAAAAAGATTTGACTAAATTTTTCAACTCGATTAAATTTTTTTAGTTTAAGCATTTATCTATTTGATCTATTAAATATATAAAATACTTAAACTTCAGTTTAAGCAATTATATATTTAACATTTAATTTAACTACATATATATTTAACTTAAATACATAAATACTTGAACTGAAGAAATTCAAGGTGAAAAATTTAATCAAGTTAACAACTTGTTTTTCTCAGTGTATCTGCCCATATTCTCGTTCATCCATATTATCTTTGGCTGTATTTCTGTACAGTTATGAATTTAAGTATTATATGCGCATAAAAATCGAGTAGGCCGGTTCATTCTTACGCCAGTAACGTGCCGTAAATATCTTGTGTTGTTCCACTTGCGCCGGGTGGCAATCAAGCTTTTCCTCGTGGCGTTGGACGCACATGTTGAGTTTACATTAAGTATGTAATAGCTTCTCGGGTTCTAACCTGGAGGATATGTTGATTAAGATATCGTTTACGCCATTAAAGGTAAGTGGCAAAGGAAATGATTACGGGCGTGTTTTACATGACGTTTAATATATAAGGTCGACCCTTTTTATTTCTCTCGAAGAAACACCGCCTGATGACGATTGTACTCTTCCGCGTTACGAAGTTCTCTTCTTCGTCAGAGAGACACCATTAGCTGTTCGCTTTTATTACGTAATCTAGATAACATCCAAAGTTGGAAGTGTTACTTTAAAAAAGTAATGTGTAACTTGAAAAGTAACAATTTGTTATCTTTTACATTCTTGTAATGCTAAAGCATGTCAGATATAGTATACTAGATTTTAAAATTATATTATTTGATAATCAATGTTAAGTGTAATAATAAATATTAAAACTTGGAACTCTCTAAGCTATTCTGTATATAGAGCAAGCTTTACTTTATATACATATTAAACTTAGCTAATACTTTTTTTAATTTTTTATTTTTTAGTATACTCATTTTTATAAGAATTTAAATTAAACATCTTTTTAAACACATTAATATTATTATTAAGAAAACGCATTCCAATAAATAAAAATAAAATAAATAAAATAATCACTGCCACTACTGAAAATCTATAGTATACATGTAATGTGATTTATTGAATATCAATAGAGGCTATCGGAATCCAAGATATAAAGTACTGTAACGGAATATTTCTATCCAATCACGCGATTAGCGCGCGAAGTCATGAATAGATATAAGAGTAACAGAAAACTAAAGTAACAATAAAAATAACGACGAAATTCGTTATTGTTACTGTAAAAATGTTATCGATGACGTTGCCGTTATCAATACAAACAGAAAAAAGTAACGATCGTTACTTATAAATACTGATAAATTCTTTATCTTTTTTCTATTTTGAATTCTATTTTTACTTTTATTATATCTTGTGTATAAAAGGAACTAACACCAAATTACAGATTGATGATTCATTACAAGCGGTTTAATAATTCATACAAAGCGAACACAATCATTTAATCGGAGGCAAATCAATCGAAAAATTCATTACGAATAAACTGTACTTTGTTAGTTATAATTTACGATCAAAACATTGTGATTAACGAGCAGTACTCAAAGTATAAGTACTCTGATTACGAGATTGATCGATTTGTTTATGTCTGATGTCGATTATTTCATCAAGCGATTAACTGAAGAAAAAAAATTAACTATTGTATCTGTATATTTATATACAGTATAACTATTGGCAATCTAATAGCCTCGTCACGTTTTTCATGTCTCACACGTGCTCGCAAGTGTACGTTTTTCCTCTTTCCTTTTTTTTTTCATTTAATATTTGATCAACAATAGTGTATTGATCTCCGTCATGGGATTAAATGCTCTGTGCACGCTACGGATTAATTAAGAAACCAATCAATACCGAGCCGTGCAAGGCGCGTTCAATTAACAAACGACAGTACATTACTAATAACGGAATAATACCGAGGAAATCGCCTTTGAAAAATCTATCTCCATTCAATCGTCGCAGCCAATTGTAAAGCGAAAAAAAGAATGCACGACGAAAGAGCGCAACTCGGTGTAAAAATACAAACTCGAGCTGACGCTTCGCACTGATGACAGTCCGCGTACTTGGCGCCGGATTGATCGTGCATATACACACGCGTTTCATTCATCATGTGTCGTAATCGTCTAACGGCGTCTAGACGGTTGAACAAAGGACTTTTGACGCGTTTCTGACGTACGTGTCGTTACGAAAAGCGCGAGCTCGTAGTTTCGGATAGAGCCACACGAGAATAGAGTCTCGAGATACACACCATGCTATACATATTTTAGTATTCCTTTAGATATATATTACTGTGTGTGTATGGATGTACATGTGTCTATGAATGATAATAATTATAACTTTATTAAAGTAGGATATAAGATATGAGAAACATTTTATATACAGACAAAATACAAAGAGTAGCATTTAAATAGTAAGGTATCTATGCTGTTTATGAGTCTATACTCTTAATTCGCTTATTATAAAATTAAATTAATAATAAACTAGAGAATGATACTCTAAGGAAAGGTTGCAAATACAAATTATATACATGTGATAGTGAAGTATGTGCACGAAGGCAAAAGTAAGATCGGTATTCATAATCGTAAATAATTTTCAATCTTTGATTGAAAGAAAAAAATGAATGAATCTGTAATTAATTACGCTTTTAATCAAAAATAAAAAAATTATTTACGATTATGAATATTGGCCTAAAAGTATTGAAATATATTAAATAAACCCTGACGGGAAAAATTCTACACCAATTTAAGAAATGTTACAAAAATCTACATACAAATGCTAGAATTAGAATACTGTTAAATTGTATTTTTATAGTGCATTGTTTTTAAGATTTTTACGAATTTCTTGGTGAAACTACATTAAACTACAACGAACTACTATATTTTATATATTTCTAAGTAGCTTACTCTGGAGGAAAAATTTCTATGAATAAATACAAAGTTGTGCTAAAAATGGAAATTTGTAGAAATTATTATTTATTTTTCGTAGAAATGTATATTTAATTATTAAAATTAACAAAAGCGTTCTTGCATTTTTTAAATAGATTTTTGTATATTTCTTAAATCTGTATAGTTAGAATTTTGAAGAATTTTTTCCGCAAGCAAAATTATAGAAACAATATCCATAGAAATGATAGTAAGAATGACGATTAATGAGTAGTATAATTAGAAATATAACTTTACATAAAGACGGATAAGGTCATGTACTTTAGCTTATACAGATTATATAACTCATAAAGTTATAAAAATATATAATGCTAATATATATATATATATACATATGTATGTATATACGTATACATTCTACAAAACATGTACATACTTTGAGTACACGATATATCGCATTCGAAAATATATTTTTATTGTCTTATCCATATTTAATTATCTTACAGATGGAAATGAACAATACTTCTATTTCTGTGATCACGCCAAAGAAGAACTCTATTCACGGCGACGAAACAACTTTTAAGCAGCCACTTGGGTGAGTTTGTCTTAACGTAAATGATCAGGAACACAATTCTTTCTCATTCTTTCTTTCTTTGTTCTTATTAATAATCCATTAATATTGTTTTCGTAATCAATATCCGATAATCATTACATCATGTGAGTTAATTCTACTGAAAATGTTTTGCTACATATGATTAATGAGCTTTGTTTGAGGAGAAGCATTCATTACGTAATCAATAAATTGAAAAGTTGACTACGAGACGCTTTGTCGAATAATAATCGCATGAAGATTAGTGCAGACGCAAGTGTGTGACACTGCTAAGCCTGATTGAACGTACCACGCGAGAAATGTGAGTCAATTACTTTGTTGGAGTTAACGTAATCGCTCGTTGAGCTGCATAATTATGTGGACGTTAAACCGTGATGTCATGCGACTTGCGATAAGCGGGTTTAAAAATTTTCCAATTTTCGTTATAATTAACGCACGTGGAAGATCAATATTGTTATCAGTATCTATTAATTACCACCAATTATTCCTATCTAATAAATTGCTTTTATTTATAAATATTTATGTAAGTATGAATAGCGATAAAGCATATCGTTTACGAGCCCGATAATAATAATGTAATAATCGTAATAATTTGTAGCGCGTCGAAATATGATGCCAAAACAACATGGAAATAATCGATAAAAGTCGAGTCAAATCTTTGCCTTAAATTTATAGGCATGCTATTTTAAGTGTTCAAGAATCGTTGCCAAGAATGTCGTATTGTTCCAATGATATAATCGTCATGTCCATCGGACAGACTCGTTAGAGAAATATCATCTCGCTATGTTTTTATCCATCTGCGTCAGTCTCGCATCGTCGTTACTTAATTGTGAAAATTCGATCCTCTCCCTTGAAAATTGCAGCATGCGCGTACATATCCGCCGATTAGTACCATTGTACATATGTGGAAAGTCCCGTGAAATATCAGGGTCATCGTTAGATGTATACAGCAACAATTAGCTTAACCGCGACTACTTCCTCAATCTTGATAATTAAATACAATGTATTTAGAACGTAAAAATAGCTCTAATATTTGCAACGAGATACAATTTGTTTCGTAACACCAACCTCCGGTGTTTCATCAATTCTGTTTTTGACAGAAATAACGGGACGTATGGAGCATTCCAATCGAAGGATCCTATTCTGGCGACAGAAAAGAGCTGCGATGTCAAAGGCGGAAGCAATGAGCACGGTATCACCGTGCATCATCCCACCTCGTAAGTTTGATCGTTAACAGAACGGCAAAACTTTACTCCAGAAACACAGATAGATCGATAGCAAAGCGCATTGATAAAGATAATCGCGTTAACAGAAACAGAAGAGTATTTATAGCGTCATACATGATGAGATATGGAAATGATGTTACACCTTAACAGCAAACACATCTATTGAAACAAACAAATATTGCAACACGATAAGAGCGATACGGCAAGAAAAATGGCACGTGATCGTGAGATATATAATTTTAAAAGACGGAAGCATTTTATTACTCGTTTGCGATAGCCCGATAAAACATCTAATTCACTGTATTTCCGTCGTCGTAACTACTTTTTTCCGGAGAGGATCACGTTTTGTCGGAACACAAAGTTAGTTTGACATTGGTGATTCATTACAATTTTCTAACATTGTCAACTATGCAAAAATACGTTTGCACGTAAATACATTGCTGCAAGAATTGTAAGAGAAAATTCATATTTGGACTGTATTGCAAAAAATTGAAAGCATAATCGTTTGAAATAAACATTTCTGGAATACACATGTGCATCAATATGCAATATGCATCAATAATTACATTTTGCCGATATTTATAATCATAAATAATTTTTTATTTTTTGTTGAAAAAAAATGAATGAATGAATCTGTAATTAATTACACTTTTAATCAAAGATTAAAAATTATTTACAAGTATGAATATCCGCCTTAACTTATCATTTATCGCTTTATCGTCATTAATCGCAAATTTCATAAACGTTGCTAAGCGATTTTACAAAATGTGATTTCTTAAATTTATATTGATATGATTTATTTTAATCTTATCTCAAAAATATACTTTTGTTTATAAAAAAATTTTTAACAAAAGTCGTATACAAAGAAAAAATGGTTTTGCTAAAATATCTAAACATTTAGCTGGATATAGATCTAAAAATAATTTTGTTAGACTATCAAAATAATTATATTGGTTGCTAGAATGTTTCAAAATGTTTTGCAGCATTGCTCATCATGTTTGAACATCCGTTATAATTATTTTGATGATTCAACAAAATTATTTTTAGATCTGTATCCAGTTAAATTTTTAGATACTTTAACCCTTAAACACACCGATTTTGTAAAATACGGAAACACATTTGCGGGTCTGAGAG
>QKQZ01052091.1:0-14023 GCA_003595255.1 Solenopsis fugax
ATTGCGCACTTATAACCGCGCTGACTCTTAGTAGCCTATCAGTTAATTGTTTGTTGTTTTATTTATAAAAATCATAGTTTCATTTGACTGATAAAATAAATCTTTTTAATACTATAATATTTTAGTATCGGAAAAAATCATTATTTAATTTAAGTAAATGTTACGTAACAAAATTCATAACTTGTAATATAATTGGAAATTTTTTGCAAAATTCAATTGCTTAATAATACAAATTATTTTATTAATACCGAATTTTTAATTGATGTTAACGAAAAACATTAAGCAAATAATTGCGCTGATTAAAACGGATTTGTGAGCTTTGCTCCATCTATAATAAAATTTGTTGGCGCAAGTAAAATATTTTGTATTGCCGATCATAATGTGTTTAACAAATATTTTGGTTGCAATATAAAAAATAATTTTTTTAATTATTCCGAATTTTTAAAACCAATAACCTTGAAATTAACGAGCCCTCTATGGCTTTTATACACTTGATATCCGCGGAATACAGAATATAAAGTTCCTTATGCGAAAACGAAAGCTCACATAATTAAAGCCCACGCGCAACACTCGAAAAATGCTGAGTATAAATAAATGTCCCCTACATATTTCGTGATGCTTAACGGCATGTGTGTAACGAGACCAAAAAATACAATCCGCAACGCCCATATATTATACAACTTGGGCACACCTCCGCGGACGGTGTTCATTTATTTCGGGGACAGTCTTTAAATCCGTTTGAACAATTAACCGGCGGCTCGCCGTGCCACGAATGTTACAATCTTACGACGTAATCAAGAAAGGCTTTCACGCATCATCTCTCTCCTCTGTTACGAGATGTGATAAGAATGCGTAAGTCAACTTTCCAAGGCGAGTGCACCCCGGAATTAAGTAACATTAATCACATATCTTCGTCGCACTGATCCGAATGATGATGTAAATTAATAAAATCAACCATATTACTTATTTAACTTTATTGAGAAAGGATCTAAAATTCGAGATTTTTGCTTAATGTTTTTCGTTAATATCAATTAAAAATTCGGTATTAATAAAATAATTTGTATTAATTACTTAGAACTATAGAGAAATTTATTTGTATTATATTATTTAGAATCACATTTTTCAAAAAAAACGCGGAAAATACGATTGATACTTTTTTTCTCTCAATCGTTCTTTCTCGATCTTGAGCCCGCTAAAAATGAACCGCGTAATTGAGCGTGAAAAACGTTAATATTTTATACCGACTATAAATTTTCGTTCTTTTCCGCCGGGCGTCCACTCCCGGCAATTTTCCGAGCGTAACGAGAATAATTTGTCCGACAAAGTGCGGCGGGGCTCGTTGACTCGCCTGCGGCCGTGCACTAAACATTGTACATTACAGAATTACATGGCCAATAAAAAGAATGATAAAGGATCTCCGTATAATGCCGGACCCGTCACTGGACTGAATCGGAATGGCACCTGTGCCGAGAACCTCACGATCCCTCGTTGAAACATTAACCGGACCTCGAAGTTCGCTTTAATGTTTAACGAGGAATATTTCCCAATTTTAGTGGTCGTTAACGGACGAAGGAAACGGTTACCTCGATACAACGTATATTGTTAAAAATTAGCTTATACTTCTTAAACACACGTGATCGGGCACCTTGTAGGAAACGCATTTTCCATCAGACGTGATAGTATAATATATCTCATACTCATATTATTATGTGGACAGAAATGACTTTAATTTTGTAACGCTTGAATTCAATACGCGAGTTTCATCGCGCAGATTTTTCTCTCGGAAAATTTTACTATTCTCTACTCTCTGCAATCTTCACGAGATCCACGAGTTATATCGACGCGATCCTTTCGTGTCAAGCATGCATGGTGCTTGAATATATCGCGGGCGCATTCACGCTACGGGATAAATGATATTCGGCATATCGTCCCCGACAACAGACATGCATCACTTTCTCGAAGACTGCAGCCAACGCGGGTGATGAATCGTGCCACGGAATCGTTTCATTTTTCACTTCCCTCAAAAGAAGCCTTATATTGCCTTTAATACGCTTTACGTGAAAAATATGTTCATGGCGCGCCATGTACCTAGGCGCGGCGATATATTCGAGTCGATAAACGCGCGATTTTTCTTACTTATGCATAGACTCGCGATGAAATATTTCGGTATATTAATGAAACGCGCGTTATGTGGTAAAATTCTTCTCGAGCCATTAGATTTGAGCAAAACCCCATGCGTTTGTAACAATTAAGCCTACGAGCGTCCTACAGAGTCTATGACATTCAATCCATACTAGAATTCAATTTTACACTGAAAAAAAGTCTGATTATAACTTATACCAGATTTGATAATACTTACTAAACATTTGGTAAAATAAAATTATTTTTGGTTATATTGATAAAATATTTCATTGATACTATTTCACTATACATTTGGTAGTTACAACCAGACATTTTTTTCAATAGAATATTCATGTGCGATCTCAGAATATTCTTTGCCAATTAAAATATAATAATTTCAAATACTCTATATAATTTCTATATATACGATCTCATTGTCGGTCAGTCGCGATCAATTGAATAAAATTTTTCATGAACAATATAAATCTTGGGAAAAATTCTATATATTTACACTGAGAGAAAACGAAATAGTTTTGGCAACTATAAATTTGACAACTCGAAAATTTAAGTACATATCTTGTCATTTATTTCACGAAGTAATAAGTGTCAAAGTAGTACTAAAAAATACTAAAAAAGTATAGCTACTGCAGCAATTTATATGCACTATTAATTGATAATAAAATAGGGACTCAACTTCATACACATAAATTATGACAATTATATTTTTCTAAATAAGACAACTATTTTTTAAAATAAAGCATAATACCATAATAACTAATTAATTACATATCTGAATCTCGTAAAATAAAAAATCACTCGAAAATTGCACAAGCTCAATTTTCTTTTATAGTGGCATTTCACACCACGAAGTTTAGAGGAATATATGTAATAAAAAATTCTTTTAATTTCTTTAACTGAAATAACTAAACAAAGTTAACTGTAACCAAATAACGGTTCCCTACTGCAGGAATGTATATTATAATTGTATTACAGCATCGTCTCGACGTCTCGACAACTCTCACTAATAAATGGCGTGTCTCGTATCGAGTTTCGATAGCGGTGTTTCTAGACACCGTCATGGCACGTGTATTATGCACCGCGACGTTATTAATGCGTCTTGCAAACGCGGGCGCACGATGCACTGCGTCTATTAAATTCGACCGGATGCTAAATATGCTGATTCCTCGCTGCAGGTGGCGACGACGGCGAGATGACCGCGTGGCGATGGTAGGTCATTCAGAGGGGAAGAAGGCCGACGACCGATTTTCAACCGGGACAACCGAATCGCACGCGTGTCGGAGGAACCCGTTCCCGAGAGGGCTGCCTCTTGTCGATTCGTCGCTCTCGAGAGAAGAAAAAGAAAGCCGGGAAGAAAGGATCCGACATCCCAAGAATCAAAGCGCGCGTATTTATCACTGCCGTTAATAACGCCGCGCCACAGTCCGGAACATCGGAAGTTATGATTTCGTGAAAAATCTACGAATACTCGTGCTATTTTCTTCTTCTTTTTTCATTCTATTAAGTAAAAAATATTTAATGTAAAAAAATTCGAAATTACATTAATTTAATATTGTAATAAAACGTATCTGCCTCTAGACCATTCTCTAGAGCCTTCTCTCTTTGTGAGAATATAATACATGGTAATATATAAAAACAATGAAAAATTTCTTTATCTAAGTTTATAAGTTTGAAGTTTTGATAATCAATTATTCGCTGTCTGACTGTGATGATATGATTTAACTCTAAAAGTAGAGATTTTATATTCATAACTTGTGACTATAGAGTATATTTATGAAAGAATATGAAACCAATATATTACGTATTCCCGAGATAACCAACAATTTTCACGAAATAACGTGGATTCACGGCGCGGCCGATAATAAAACAGGTTCCTCGGAGACGCTTTTTTCGTGCCGGCGCGGCGCGGCGTGTCGAGAACCCGATCGCCGATTCGTCGCACTCTTGAAAAGAACGGAGTTGCCACTCGCGCATATTTATCACCGTCGTTAATAACGCACAAAAAAATGCCTTATCGCCCACCGCAGCGAATTTTTCGATGCCCGTCCAACGATTCGACGAGAATTAACTTTGTTGCAAGGCATAAAAGCAATCACGAATAAAATCACTTTAAGATCCGTCCGAAGTCTCGAAATCGAGCAACATTTTAAGAAAGGTACTTTTATAAAGACACAGAAAAGCTATAAATTTTCCGTCCGAACGGTTAATTTACGTCGTTAATTGGAATAAAAAAAAATCATCAAGCAAATTAACAAAATAGTTAATAGATTATACATTTTTTTAATAATTGGTGTAGGAATGTAAGAATTAATTTATTTATGACGCACAAAGTTCATGACTCCCGGTAGATTTATCGATTTATCGAGTTCTCCCGACGACGGTGTTAATTTCTCGTTTCTAATCAATACCTCGCAATTTCGATACTAAACAGCCGATACATCTAAACGCGCCGAGCCGATCGTAAATTGATACCCACTGACACGCTGATGCTTCGGACCTTACAATGTTTCCTGAAGCATCGATACACCTCGCAATTACGGACGTAAACTACTAGCGAGGAAACGCGAGTGAAATGCAAAAGCACGAAATTGCAGTTTGGTAACAGTAAACATTATCATTTCACGCAATCTAAGAACATTAAATTAGAAAAATTTATCGAGTGCAAAGCTAGTAATTATTTTGGTTATTTCATTAAGTACATGCTTGCTTAAATTTTATTTTAATAAATTAAAAAAAAAATGTATTAATTTTGTTTTAAATCATTGAAATATGGTTGCAGAGAAAAATTTACAAATGGTGCAATAGCGTCGCAAGGTATATTTCCGTTTTCTTTTGACTTTCTGTATATCTTTCTCTTTTGTTTTTATTTTAACTATATATTGAAATTTTTATGACATTTTATTTTGATTTATTTCTTTATAGAGAAAGTTGTCTATTTTTTAGATTTATACAAGTACATAATGAAAACAAAATTGATCGAAAAATTAAAATATTTATTCCGATACCTTCAACTAAATATTGAGTTGGTTTAGTTAATTCTTAATTAAAATACTTTAATGGTTGGCATAAATAAATTCTGTTTTTGTACAATTAAATAATTATTGAATCAGCTTGATATTTAGTTCGGATTAAAGAAGTATCGGATTAAAATTGTAATTTCTCAATAATTCTTTTTTGGAGTGTACAATTTAAGAAAATAAAGATATTTATATCCTGTTGTTGCCCCCAATTAATAATAAAGATATATACTTAACTTATTAAATGTAATTAAGCGTTTTGTATAAAAGTATCCTCTCAGAAAAGATTTATAATAGCAAAACTAAAAATATTCTCGACGTGCTTAATTTTATTGCAATATAAAAATAAAGCAATGTTAAAATGAGGTCTATAATTCCTATTTTCCTCCTTCAAATTAAATAAGATTGACTTATTATTTTTAGACAAGAGTAACATATATAAATTTCAGTTTATACCTTCTTACATTTAGAATAAAAATTTGCTTGATGTTATAACGATAATTAAATGCTATGCATTTCAGGGTACCATCGATAGGAGATCGTGCGAATAAGAGCTCTCTCGTAAGATTCGCATGCGATGCATTGTAATCAACACATCCACAGAGACTCATTGTCAGTAGCCTTTACTTACGCGTATAGTATAAGTTCCTATCAATCTTTTAGCTATAAAACGAGGTATTTTTAGTACTTACAAAGCGAGCAGCCCCTTTGTGATATTTTATCAAAAAGAAAATTCCTCAAATTTTCTTCAGATCAATCTTTTGTTAAATCAAGAATATTATGACATTCACTACAAATTTCGATATTCTAATCTAAATCTGTCTAAAAAAATTAACGAGATAGCACCAAGATCATTTTATTCTAAATTTAAGAATTTTCCCATTTAAGAATAAAATATTCCCTTCCCGAAGATAATTATGATTGTCTCTATGTCAATCTTATTTTATGATACATACACAGAATAGAGTAATAGCATTGCATCCAGAAATCTTTTCTGTGGGTGTAGATCGGATCTTTCTCTTACACTTCGTTTACACTGTGCGAAGGAAGAGAAGCGCGCAGGCGGAAGAGGAGGAAGAAGAGGAAGACGAGGGTGAACGCACTCGCCACACCCTGCCTTAAAGATTGTAAACGATTATTAATGCTCCACTGCGGCTGACCCGTAACCCGGCGGTGGGTCTTCTCGCGCAACGTCTCGCCCCTCTCATCCCTCCTACCCTAATCCTGCCCCTTTCCCGAACCCTTCTTCTTTCTCCCTCGAAATAATCTCGACTGAAATACCCAAGCGAGATCGCGCGGATCGCCTCTCGGACGGAATCGATCCTTATCCGGCTTTTTTCTTAATTAGCCCACCAGGCTACCTCTCCGTAAGGGATAAATAACATCGGGGTTACGTCCGGTCACGTTAACTAATTTGCGTAACACGCCGCAGACTCTCGCATCGAAATCTTCGCGCCAGCAAATCATCCGGCTGTTGCGAGCGAGATGAATTATCTGGACGGGGAATGAAGGTGCAGTGAAATATAAGACCGAGGTATGAGCAACAAAAAATTAACGGGCAATCTTAATACAGGAGGGAGCGAGCGTCAGTTTAAACAGATTTCGGAGTTAGGCGTATTCTTGACACTTACAGTGTTTTCCACTCTCTCTCAGTCTACGTTTTATCGCGTTTACGTCTCGGAATTATCGAAAATATTCTTTAACCAAAATAAATTGCAAAAAGACTCCTAATTGGAATTCTCGGTGGCACAAATCGTTATGTATATCTCATTTCGCGAAGCAGAATCTTCGAAATGCTTCGGGACGAAATGCGGAAATGCGATACGCGTTCGTGCCAAGCTCGATGTAAACACGATAACGCAAACGATAAAGATAACGCGGTGTCGCGCATAATGTGAATTACACTCCGCAAAAATCTCGCAACCTTTGTACGCGCGCCGTAATAAAATTGCTCGATCGAGCCGAGGTCGCGTCGAATCCGTTTCATTAGGAGAGCCGTTCGAGCGGCTTGAAAAGGAAGACGAACGCTACGATAATTAATAAGACGAAAATAAAACGAAGCGAGGAAAGCAGGCGGTGACGACGCTGACGTTCTTTTCGCACGAAGATGTTTGCGCGCCAACGCGTTTTCAGCTTTCCGAGCCGTGCACATCGTCGTTTTTAAACGTCCCGGAGCCTCGCTCGTAGTGTAAGTTCGACGTCTTCTCGACGATTCCACCGCCGCGTTCGCAGGCGCAATATGACGAGTATAAAGATAATGAGGCGGCGCATGGCACTAAGAGCAGCTCGACGAGCAATTATGCAAATCGCGCGTGACACGTGCTACGACGACGGCGGTGCTCATTATCGAATGGTCTTACGGTGGAAATACAGCGCGGGAAGAAACGTACGGGAATCGACCGTAGAGGCACTGACCCAATGAGTGTCGCGGTGCTTAAAATAGAGGGGACCCGAGGACAGTCGAGAGGAAGGGGGCGGGGGAATGAAACCGGTGAGACAACGGTTAAGAGACGAAGGGTACGTCGGTAGTCCTGTTACGTACGTATTTACGGTTCGATCTTCGCCGCGGTAATTTTAATATCCAACGTTTCTCGTTGCGCCGCGGAGATGCGACACGATACGATGCGCGCGTAAAGATAACGAGACGGCGCGGAGGCGGGCCGACGGCGGCGGCGCGAGAATTATGCAAATCGCACGGCGCAGCATTTGCAACGCGTCGTCGTTACTCGATAAAGGCGGGATTTAAAATGCACGCGGGTATACGCACTCATTTGTCGCGACCTCGTGAAACCGCGCGATCGATTCTGGGTGGCGCCCGTATAATATGGAACGTTTCGAGTGCGTAAAGAAGGTATTCAATGAGGGCAGAAATAAACTGCTGGCTCGAGGAACGAATTCACGGTAGTTTCGTGGGCTCATGTTCGTTCCGCTTGATCGGCAAGTCCATTAGCATGTGTCAAACGGCGATATTGCCGCGCGAAGACTTCGTCAAAGAGAGATAATTGAATTTACCTACAATTTTCTTACCCACACATTCTACACTGAGAGAAAAAGTTCTTAAATTTTTATAAATATTTATTCGAATGCTACTAATAAAATATTTACTTATAGTACGTAAATATTTATAAGAAAATATGATGAAATTAATGATTCTTGTATTAAATAAACACATATTGAGTAAATGTTTCATTAGTATTATTCGAATTATAAATATTTATTAAAATTTAGTAATTTTTCCTTTAGTGTATATAAAAATTATTTTGATATCAATTTTTCCCGAATAAAAATTTCAATATTTGGTTATAAGTTAGAAATATTAAAAAAATTGTTTAGTCAAGGCTATAAAATGTTTGTCAAAACAACTACATATTTAGTAATTATAACTATAAAATTCATTTGATCACTATTTAACTAACCATTTGGTCCATTTCACCCAAAATTTCTCTCAGTAAGGTAATAATTCGCAAAAAAGTGTGACAGTTCGAAGAATCTGACAATTAAATTTTGCAAACAATCTAACGATGTGTTTGCATCGATTAACAGAAAACGCGACGGTTCACACACAGCGAAAAACAGAGTTGTCTCTCCAACGAAGAGAGCTTAATTGCGAAGGGAGAGACGCGACCGTAGCCAATTGATTCCACATGGCATTGACCGGAGACGGACGCGCGACTCGACCGATTCAGTATTCGGAATGGAAAGAAGAGTCCGAGCGGGGGGGGGGNCCACTCGGCGCGAGTAGAGAAGAGGACCTCGACGAAAAGAGAACATTAAGGGAAAAGATGCTAGAAATAGATGCTGTGACTCACCATGAAAACCATGAACCTTGATTGCACGTTGGCGCTCCCGATGTAAGTCAGCGTTTCCAGCCACCGTGATGATCGCCGGGGTGGTGTCCGCATCCACTTCTGCGTCGCAGAAAGTCCTTCGTCGACCCTTCGCACTCCACAGCCGCGCGAAAAACAGTCGATCACTTCACGCACACCGGACTCCTCCCTTTTTCCTCTCTCTCGAATCCGACGACGCGGACAGGGGAACAGCGTTAGAAATTATTGTCGTTGATAGAAGTGCGATAAGCGTGCGTGTTTATTCGCGAAACGCGATCTTTATTATTGCTTATGCGAGCGTATGGAAAAATGCGAGTTGACGCGTTTCCATTCGCTGTAGCACAGTCGCGTTTAACCGGCTACGTATCTCTCACTCGGCCGAGAATATTATTGACTACTATAATTGATCTATCTAAGTAACTTATTAATTGGCTATCGGCGACGGCGAATTATATTGGTCGTCTACCGGCATTCGATTGGCATACTGGCATGAATACTGGCCCGTTCGGCTCCGGTCACCTGCAACACAAATGCGTCGTGCGCATTAGAAACTGCCGCCCGACCGACAAAATTGGAAAACATAACTAGCGTCGCGGAAATCATAATTCTGGACGCCTTTGTAGCGGAACGATGCAAATTTAGGACGAGAACACCGCGGCACCGAAATAGAGATTACTCGTTCCGAATCGGCGTCGAATTTCGCGAACGTCACTACTCCTAATTGCGTTTGAGGTTTCTAGGACCAAAAAATGTCTAGGAAAACAAACTCAACGTATAAAAACACAACATCTACTTTATTTGCATTAGTCTCAATAGCGAGAAATCGACATTCGCATTTATAAATTAATAAAATATAGCATCAATAATTAATCTATAATTTATAATATTGATACTATTAATTATTATTATAGAATTATACAGCCTACATCTGAAAATTTACTTCTTATTATTTTTAATACAACTGCACGAATTTCTTTTCGTTGGAACTATAAAAGATAACGACATGGCGGTATGACTTTCAGAATCATAAATAACATCTTATGCAGCAACGCAAGAGAAGCTGCTCAAATAGGCGCGCTGCTTTACTAAGGCGGAAGTGTCGACCACCGTTATTTTGTTTCGAAGATCTAGTATGAACGATCGTGTCACCAGGAAAAACGTAGCGGGTCGGATAATAGAATGGGCAAATGCAACGGCATCATTTTGTGGGGCGCGGTCGGGTGTACCAGGCCGGGCCCGTGACGCACCCGATCTTTATTTAAATCATTCGATCCGTCACGGTATAATCGATTAGCGCTAATAGCCGAGGAAATAGAGTACGCCGTAGCTCGAAGATACACGCACCACTTCCACGCTCGTCACGATCATCTCTCGATCGATCAATCGATGAACGATTTTAACAGTATCTAGATATGTCTTGCTAAATAGAAAGCCTAAAGGAGTATTCACGAGGAAACGTTGCAATCACTTTTCTCTTTGAAAGAAATTTTAAAAAATGTAATGAAAGGTCTTGGTAATAATACTAGTATTTAAAGTTTTGGTATTTTAATACCAAAAGTTAAATTATTTGTGACTTAAGTTAAAAGTAAAATTTTTTGCATCATGGAAACTCGATTTTTAAAACGTTTATTTTTCATACCTGTCATTTAATAATCTAAAATCTAAACAAACATATGCAAGAGATAATAAAATATTATAATGTAAGAAATATATAACGAAATTCTGCAAATTATGTAATTTCATATAAATGTTTTCGTTAAATCGACATATTTGTAAATTACTTTGTAAATATAAATAGAAATTTGAGACTGACTTCTTAAAATATTTTCAATGGTAAACAGGAAATGATTACCATTGTGTTTACCAAATGTTTTCCCAATGTTAGAAAATAATTGATTACGAATCAAATAATGAAATGCAAATGTTGCAGATGACAAATAAAGAACACGTTGCTATTTCGACCTTTGTTAGTATGCTTTCACAGCGAATTCGTCACATCAACAAAGTATATCGCGATTGTGACCAACAAATATACTTCGTACTACTCCGATAAGTCGCTGCGAAGTTTTATTGAAACTTTACAGTACGTACAGTCTGCGGTTAAACTTTCAGCATAATTATCGAACGAGACAGTTCTATGACCACTTGACCTCAAACTTCGTCCGTTGTGCATCGGTACAATGAACCGTAAGAGCAACGCGCTATATCCAAAACTATCTCTCTAATTAAGTTAAAATAGATAATACGAAACTAAAAACGTATCGTCAAAGTAATCTAAATCATAAATTGTTACGAAAGTTTTTTTTTTTAAATAATGGAGCACAGCATTCATTTGATTTTGTTTACAAATTTATCAAAGCACAATTATAATAATCTAACTAAAAAATAAAAATAGAAGGATTATGTGAGTCAGCGCAGAAATTGATGCGCAATTTAACCAATTGACATTATGCAATTAAATAATTAATCGATACGTCAAATTTTGACATTCTAATGTTCGCTTTCTTACGTCGACAATATGTCAATCGCTTTCTTTCGAACGCGTTTCGACTTATTTCGATTATATAAAAATCTATCATTCTGCAAATATGTGCATATTAAAATATATTTAAAACGATCATCTTGTAGGATAATAGCTAATAAAAAATTGTATCAAATTACGTTTTAAATTGCGGGAGGATAGTTTTTCCTCATAATCTCGGACGCACAATGATCGACATTAATAGGATACAGCACGCGCAAATGGTCGGTGTATTACTGTTTTTCGTCTTATTGGCCACCGCGCGTTTGCACGTAGCACAGCCGATGGACGTCGGGTTCGGAGCAGCGCGGCTATTGATCTGCGGATCGATCGATCTATCGCTGTCAGCCCGTTTCATCACGGAACGGAGTCCTCGACGAGGACGAGGACGACGACGACGTACCAATAAAGCTCGCCAGAGGCGTCTACGGCGATCGCCTTATCGATCGCGATCCTAAATCATCGGCGATCCGATCGTTTAGAGATGCCACGAACTTGCACGCTGTCCTTTTATACAGGTTGATTCACGTTTGAATAAGCGAAAGCTCGTTTTCTTCCAGAAAGCGTATTATAAGAAAATCCGTATCGAAAGAACGTAAAGCATGCTATACAAATGTGTTATTTATTATATTTCTTTCGAGATATAAATCAGATATATACTATTCAGATACTATTACAATAATGTTATACTGCAAAAGTATGTGATATATATTGTAATTAAGTATAATTGTTTTAAAACAGTTTCTACATGGGTCAAAGAAAAGTTATGTTTAAATTGATGGAATCGTTTACTTAATTTGGTTTTTTATGTTGAAATGCAAAGATCTTTAAAGAAAATAAATATTTATTTGATTTTAAGAGATAATGTTATTAGCCTTTTTTAAAGTAAATAAATTATTTGCTCAAAAATTATTTGTTAAATTTAAATAATTAATTTTTTAATTCAAAGAAAGTCCCAACAGAGATGTAAGAAATAATTTAGTTGTTCTGGTTTTAAAAATACATTTCTTTCATTAAAAAAAAGATTTGCGTAGCACAGCCAAATTATTACTTTAATTCTAATAAAAGAAACAATCAAAAAATTTCTCCAAATCAAAGAAATTTTTCGTATACAACTATGCACCGATTTCTTTGATTCAAACAAATATTTTTTGATTAGAAGAAACTTTTTTCTGGATGAGTGCGGAATACCTCTACATGTCTCCCAAAGTTTACTACCGAATTTTGAATCGCCTTATATAATGCGATTTCCACTGGGAGAGCGGTACGATGCTTGGATCTTAATTGAAAGATTACGAAACCTCGCGCTTAATAAATATAACGCGCTCGACTGCCTAGTTTAAGCGGGAGTGTCTATATATAGAATTAATATGTCTATTATGCGCGTGCACGTCTTTCTTCTGCAAAAATATTAGTCAGAATTATCTGATTATATAAACAATATCATTGCGGAAATGTGGAAGTTTCAGAGAAGATGTAATCTCTTACTTCAACGTAATCACAGGCGCTTCAAAATGATTTCGTAATCGCGATTTTTAGTATGTTATTTTTTTCTTCTTTTGCATCAATCTCGTTATACAACAGAAAAGCGCGAATGAGCAATGTGCACAGTAGAAACAGATACATTTGACAGAACAGAAATATATATATACAACATGCGACATACATGTAGGTATATCGACATTCCAACAAAATACAGTGGAGCCTCTCATATCCGAAATAATAGGGAGACAAAATTGTTCGGATAAGGGAATTTTCGAATAATAGAATAAACACATTTTTACATTAAATTTCATTGTAGATCTACCTACACATGGATTTGTGCCAATTCTACCCCACTTTCACCACGTTCGAGAGCTTTAATTATTTCATATTTTGTTTCAATATTTAAAACTGCACGTTTTTATTTAGTTCCCATTGTAACATGTTCTCGTTGTATAGTGTAAGCTGTGGTGTTAGCTTCGTATTAAATTGTTCTGTTTGGGATATAATCAGTCAATGAAAAGTCACGTAGAAAAGTATGTATACTTAAACAGTTTGTAAACATTACCACAAAACACTGTTCGGATAATTGAACATTCGGATAGTAGAACATTCGGATATTAGAGTATTCGGATAATGGAACTTCGGATATGGGAGGCTCTACTGTAAAACGTTTCCGATCAAACTCGCACGCAAAGATTCAATGAAAGAAATAAGACGACGTAACGACGGAGACGGAGGCTCCTACTAACACGTTCGCCGTCGTTCGCGTCGCAAGCTCGCCGGTGATTCTCTACACTACACCTACGTGCGGAGTCGCCGCACGTTTCCATAGGTTTATGAATGGAGCAGCACGCGTAAGCGACGACTAGAACACTGTGTGTAAGAGGCGGCAGCAGCAGCGAAAGTGACCTGCTCTAGCCTGTACCTGCTCGGAAGGCACACCGCGGCGCGTATACGCGCGCACGTGCACGCACGCATACGCACACGTACGCGCGTAGTACAAGCGGGCAGTCAAGCTGGCAGGCAGGCAGGCA
>QKQZ01052096.1:0-14965 GCA_003595255.1 Solenopsis fugax
CTGTCAAATTGCTCGTTTTTACTCAACACTAAAAAAAAATACATTAAAATCTTTTAAAATTCTATTTAAAAAGTGATAAAAATAGAAGTGTCCAATTTGGACTAGGGGATGATCTGATTTGGAATCAGTAATTCCAAATCGGACTGGAAAAAGCGTTTTTACATCCTCCGTTATAGTTCAACACAGGTGAGAGATACGTCAAAATGACTTGAAGCAAAAGTGAAGAGAAATTATCTTTCCAACGGCATTTTCGGTTTTACGATCGGACTTTATTTGTGCTTTATAGAGAGCAAAAACTGTAAATAGGTTCGACTCTTACCCTACTCTCCTCTATTTAAATATTTTAACGCCTATAGCTTTCCATATCACCCTTGAGGTACCATTGTCGATACGTTTTTTTCAAGTGGTTTCTCCCATAGGCCTATTCCATTAAAATTGCAAAAATCTATTTGAATTTTGTTGCTTTAAGGGTTGAAGTGTCAATATTAATTTTTGATGCATTTATTTGCATCAACGAGGATGAACTCTGTGTCTCGTCGTGCTCGTAATTTGTCTTCTCGTTTTTATTTATTATTTCTTATCCGTCATTTATCATCTTAATTCCTTTGCGTTTTGTTGTCTTTTTCTATCTTTTATTTTTATATGTCTTGTAACATTATACATACATCTTGTAGCGTAGTCGAGTATTTCTATCTCGATTTCAAATATTATTTTCATCCGTTGCTTATCATCTTAATTTCTTTGCGTTTTTGTCGTCTTTTTGTATCTTATTTTTGTATACCTTGTATATTTTCGGGTGGGCCTTGAAGCAGCAGTAATGCTGGCGCTTCACCTCTTGTGTATTTGCGTAACTGTTAATATTCCCGCCGTACGGCGTATGAAATATAACTCTGTTGTATTTCGAAATACACAATAAATTACATTAAATTAAATTAAATATTCATTGAAATCGATTCGAACAAGATAAAAGGTCAATACAGCAATATCTCACCAATATTTCTTTCGTTCTAAAATTGCATAATACATATTTATCTTTTTCTACTAGAGGGAATTTTTTAAAATTTAATAGAAAAAAAATCAAGCTTGCCGAGATACAGGCTTTGTACATTCATGAAATTTCGAGATACTGGCAAAGTGTCTCGCTAGATTTATGTTCGAAACTAATCTGATTTCTTTACAAATCACTCTTATATGCAGCCACGAATTAATCACCTGCATCGTTTGTTGATTATTCCACAATCGTCGAATGATCACCTCATTATCGATAATCATTGCTCGTTTATTATAGCTTTCATCGAATCGTAGAGTCATCTAATGACTTCCTGAAATAAAAAATTGCCATTTATAATGTTCATCGTTGTTTCGCGCCATTATCTGACATCCGCTTTCGAAATTAATAGATTTTCGAATTTAATAGACTTGGCGCGGAGATGCACCGGTGCGGAAGAGCAACAGCTAATCGTCGTCATCGTTAGACACGTTTGAATAAGTCGTTCGTACACTGAAAAAAAAATTCCTTTTTAATAAATATTTATTCGAATAGTACTAATGAAATATTTACTTACAGTACATAAATATTTACTATACCTATAAAAAAAATGATACTTAAATTAGTGGTTCTTGTATTAAAAAATACATATTTACAATTAGTAAATATTTCATTAGGACTATTCAAATAAATATTTATTAAAATTTAATAATTTTTTCCTCAGTATATATAAGATATCTCAAAAATTCACAATAATTTTGATATACGATTTTGATAATTTTGATTAAAAAGTTGCGATCGATTTTTGCTCAGACAATACTTCGGCAGATATTAAAATTTTTCACGTTTCAACGTGAACGTACATTGATAATTAAACCTCAAATAAATTTATCAAAATAGAAGTTAGATAAAAACAAAGTGCACATACTTTTATATTTCGTAATTTATATATTTATATTAATTTATATTTACATTAATTTTTATATATTATGAGTAGAAAAGAAAGAGACGATCAGTATTTTAACGCTTGTTTTTTTATATCCGATTTACGCGTGAACTCTCGTTAGAAATAACATATCGTTGTAAATTACCGCGGATTAACGGAATCGGGACACATTCGCGCGTCCTTAAGATTTGCGCTTGCGCTTATGAAATCCAATTTCGAAAATAAAGAGTTCAATTAATGCGGCGCCGGCCGGTCGCCGATTCCAGCCCTTTTTCGCGCCCGGCCAAGTTCCGAGTTGTCGAACTGCGGAGACGTGCTAGTCGACTCGGCGAAATTGTAAATCGCGGACCAGCGCGCAGCGACGGTGATCCAATTTCAACGATTGCTCGCGGCCACGCTGCGCCTATACACACACGTGTACACACACATACACACGTATATTCACATACACACACGTATACATCCGCGCGAATCGCAACAGCACGCGGATTCGGAGGAACAATTCTCGCGATTTCCAACGCGCGGTGTCGCGTTCCGTTGGTTATCGAGAGCGCGTTCGCTCCTTCTTACGGAATACATTTGCTAAACGCGTGATACGTGATCCTGCGACGAGTTTCTTGTCTCCGCGCGATTGCGAGCGACGGCCGCTTCGTGACTCCGCGAGAATTTATGAGATAACTGTCGTACCGAAATGTTTCTAAAAATACCACGTTAATTAAACATTGTCAATTTTTTCCTAAGAATTATATGATTCGGCAAATATTTGTCTCGCTTTGTCTTAAGAACGTTTGTTTTAATGCACCGCGAGGAAAAAAGTTGATTAAATTTTTCAACTTGATTAAATTTCTTCAATTCAAGCATTTATGTATTTAAGTTAAATATATAAACGTTTAAACTGAAGTTTAAGTACGAATAGAATAGAATATTTATTTACCTTCAGCATATACAAAGGAGACTTGCTTTACAATTGATACTTATACATTCATCCATCCATACCTTTACATACCGGTGCTAACTATACACTGAAAAAAAAGACTGATTATAACTACCAAATGTATAGTGAAATAGTATCAATTAAATATTTGGCTAATGTAACCAAAAATAATTTTATTTTTCTAAATATTTAGTAACTTATACCAGATTTGATAATACTTATTAAACATTTAGTAAAATAAAATTATTTTTGATTATATTGACAAAATATTTAATTGATATTATTTCACTATACATTTGATAGTTATAATCAGACTTTTTTTTCAGTGTACCTCTCTATATCTATTTTTATACATATACCTATGCCTAATCCTCTTCCTATCTTACATCCTAATTTGCATTCTTCTTTCACATATCCTTACATTTTCCTTTCTCCATAGATTGGCTTCTCCCTTCCTTCTTCTCAATTCTCCCTTTTCTTTTTGCTTCTTTTCCAACAGTTCTTTAAAATTCTGTCAGCCTCCTTTACTCCCAACTTTTCCAAATTACTCAGTTCTTCTATCATTTCTGCATACACCTCTGTCGCCTTCTTGTCTCACACAATTATTTCTATTTCCCTTTCTCCTATTTCTTCTTGTTCATCTCCTATATCTCTTCCTTCATCCTCTATGAACTCCATCTCTAACGGCAAGTGATCTGAGTTCACTCTGTCTCCTTCAGCATGTACCAAGTCGCGAAGGGTACTTGATTAACAATTAATACTTATACATTCATTCATACCTTTGCATTTACTTTCACCTGCCTATATTTATACCTATATCTATACCTAATCCTCTTTCTATTTTACATCCTAATTTACATTCTTCCTTCACTACTTCTTTCTTTTTTATAATATCACTCACCGCCTCCGTATCTCTGTACATCCATCCCAATCCTCTTCCATTATCTCATGCAAAATGTACTTTCCTACATTACCTGTCACCTTATCCTTCCTATGGCTATTTCTTCATGTCTCTACCGCCTAATTCGCCAATTTTTATATTAAAATCTCCCACTATTAACAGATTTCCTTCCTCTTCTTCTCCAATAAATTCCTCTAACCTTTCTCCTAAAATTCTTTCCCTTTGCACAACGCCGCCTTTTTCACTTTCCTTACCATCCATTTAATTCCGTTGCCTTCCTACCTTACCGGCCCTCCCAGATTCTCCCGCTTCATTGCCCGTAACCTATTCTTGTTCCTTTCTCTTGTATCTTTCAATATCACCGTAAATCCTTTTCACCTACCTCTGCCTACAATTACCGTCTTCTCTACCCTCTACCTCTATAGCTCACGCCTCTTTATACTTTCCTAACTCTTCTTAATATACAAAAACATTCATACTCAACCTCGCTTTATCTCCACACACATCCACACGCCCTCGCACTGCCTTAGCAAGTCTGAAGTTTAAGTATGTTTAAATGAAGAAATTTAATCAAATTGAAAAATTTAATCGAATTAATATCTTTTTTTTTCTCAGTGTATACGATTATCTTTTGATCTGAAGCTTGCACAAATAGTGAAAATATCTGCTAATTTAAATTGAGGAAATAAGATATTGTTCATATATTAAGAATTTATTCGTTACACAAAATGCTTTGTGTGTGCAAATAGTATAAATATAAAATATTTATTCTGTTTAAATCTGTGACGAATGTTTTTATAAAAACATATAATGGTGAGGCATAAAAACAATTTTGATTTGTAAAATGATTAAAGATCAAAATAATGAATTTTGTCGTGAATATAAATATCCAATTTGATAATCGAGATTTTATTTTTTATTTAATTTTAAAAATGGATTCGAATTTTTTACAAAAATAAAAAAATTTTTTATTACGATAGAAGTAATAATTTAAATCTTTTACAGACATGAATGTTGAATTGTCTTAAACAGAATTTCGTTTCAGAATTAAATACAGAACTCTCTCTCTACTAACGTTTCGTAAGTTAGTTGAGTGAATCATCCTGCATTTATACAAACAGTTATGACTAAACCGGTTTAAGAAAATTATACGCTATAATTAGAGCAACTTTTTTAATCGAAGATACGAGTAAGGCCGGTATGGCGTTTTATAGTCTTTATTTGACCAATCCGTGAGAGCTTCGTCATACGTACGATGTCGGTCTATTACGCCATCCTCGTTCCTCAAATAATTCCGGTGCACCTCCCACGTTTGTCTTTCCGTTATCGAAGTAACGGAGAAACCACAGAAAGAAGTACCGCGAGTACATTAGACTCTCTCTCTTTCTCTCTCTCTTTCGGACTCTCTTCTTCCGGTCGTGGAGAACGTGAATGGCGTGATAAGCGAGGCACGATTCTTTCGGTCGCATTTCCTCTCATAACAGCTCCAGTTGTCGCCAATTAAGTTCTTGATCTTCGGCTATCGTATCTCTTCACTCGTGTACGCAGAGATTTTTTTCGTGCGGTTTTACGCAACTTATTTTTTTATTTGCTGTTAAACAGGCCCGATTTATTTTCGAAATATTTTTACCGAATTTCTTTCCCTTTTCTTTCTAATATCTCTCTCTCTCTCTCTCCCTCTCTCTCTCTCTCTCTCTCTCTCTCTCTCTCAGATGGCTTAGACGAGCGCAATAAGACCACTGTCACTTAAACTGTAAAATCTGCAAGGGCGGATCTCTCCGGATGATGTGGAAAAACCACCGGAGTAAATTTGCCGGTAGTAATTCCGCCGTAGTATTAAGTCGGCCGACGCCGTCGCCGGTCGTCCGGGTATTATTAGCGTTCTCGTAAACAGCGGCCCTGGAAGTAGACATTAAAGATTGCGGTCGCTTCCGTAGCCACGTGCGGAACCGGTAATTTTGCTACTACCACGTTGACCTTTTGTCGAACAATATGACAGAATGATTGCAGGCTGAACAGTCGTTATTTAACGAAATACAAATTATAAATTAATAAAGATAGCTGAATTACTCCGGTCCTCCGCCAAATCCAAGCGCGCGTTTAAGGTTGCTAGGCGCGCAGGGAGTTGTTTACGAACGGTTGTTTACTAGAGTCCTTCTTCTTCTTCTTCTTATAACCCTTTGGATTTCCGGCTCCGAAAATTAGAGTCCTAAATAATCAGAGAAGCGCTATCGTTATCTCCTCCATGACTCCCATAGGCGCCATTTGGGACCAGCAGCTGTTCGGTTGTAAACAAAACAGGAACTCCAGTTATTACGACGGATCATTAGTTATTTTGCCCGAAGGATCAGCTATGGGTCTAACACTCCCGGTTTTGATTGGTGGCCACTGTCAGCTAATCAGCATGCTGGACCCAGTTAGCGCTTCTTTGATTATTTAAGACTCTAGAGGCAATGGCTACGCAAGAATGGCGCGTAGCGCCTGGCCCTTGCTCTACGTCGTGAATATCCTCCGTCATTCTTATCAAAACGAAATCTTTGACAGCATAGAAAAATGTACATTTGTGCATATATGTAGGCAATATTATTTAATGTCAAGTAATATTCTAGTTAATATAATATAATACTAAATCATTTAAATTAAGATTAGATTAAATAATATTTCTGAAATATTAATGTAAATACTAGTACTTTTCTCTTAAAATGAAATAAAGTGCAAAATATAATATGTAAAATTGCATATCACTAAAAAAAGATTTTAAATGTGCCATTTATTATTAATAATTGCCATTTATTATTTAAAATTTAAAAAAATGTTTCTTACTTTAAATCTCAAAATTATATAAATATTTTTATAATATTCCACGAATATTAAAGTAATACATTAAGAATATGATGTAAAGTGAACATATAACATTAACAGAATATTTCCATGATATTAAAATATATTAAATATAATAATATTCTTGGAATGTTCATAGTAATATTATTTTAATTTTTAATAATACTCATATAATATTATAGGAATAATAATTCTATGAACGCTCGTTTTTTTACAAAGCAAAATATAAGAAAAAAAACAGCCAATTTACGAGCAAATCTTGTAAATTACATAAATATTAAGGATTTATTCTCCTATGGAGTATTACACAGACGCGTCTACTATACTTAGTCTTCATTAGTTTTTTACATGGATTATTCTAGCATTACAGAAACTATTTTAACCTGCATAATTGAATAATAATTTTAAGCTACATACGTCGTACATGCTAAACGCAAGAGCACATTTGACAACACAGCTTTAGCCCGTGTCTTCAAAAGTCGTCAAAACAATTCAAAAGATAAAAATTTTTCATAATATTCTTCGGTCGGAGGCGTGAATATTTTTCCGTTAAGTCAAAACAGTACGTCAAAAAATAAAACTAATAAATTTTGATAGTAATGATGACTGGTCTCAGAAAGATAAAATAGTGTTGTCAGGAATGTTTCTGTATGTTGTAACTGTGTTCCGAGGATGACTGACCACTATTTTATCAGTTTAATTCTTTTTTCAATTGCAATTTTTTTACTTATCTTGCTAGACTAGTCATGAGACTTAATGGGTTAAGAAGATTAAGAAATAAAAAAGTAAAGTTAATTCAGAATAAATTTATTCTGAAATAAATGAATAAAAATGTAAAAAATTAATATGAATGTTTTACTAAGGCTTCCTCAGCATAAAATAATCTTAAGAATGAGAAATTCAATTAATAAAATCAATAAGAGCGATTAAAAGTACGTATTCTTTAATTTAATCACGTAATTACAACATTAAAATATTTTATTTCGGATTTCATATAATTTTATAAATGTGTACTTATCATTATTTTTACTATTGCTATTATATTTACTGTTACTATTATATTAATAATTGTATAATTTTGATTCTTCGAAACTTCGAAGGTTTGAAGTTTTGAAGGTTCGAAGGTTCGAAGCTTCGAAGATTCGAAACTTCAAAACTTCAACCCTCGAAGATTTTAATACCGAAGTTTCGAATCTTCGAAGCTTCGAAATTCGAATGTCGAAACCTTCGAAGCAAATCACCAACCCTCGTTAAAATAGTTTCTGTAATGCCAGAATAGTTCATGTAAAAAACTGATGAAGACTAAGTAACGCCTATGTGAGTCATGGAGGAGGTAACGATAGCGCTTCTCTGATTATTTAGGATTCTAATTGCCACTAGTAAACAACAACTCCCTGCACGTCTGGCAACCTCGAACGCTCACTTGGATTTGGCGGAAGGGTGGACCAATTTAGCTATCTTTATAAATTTCACTATTGCGAAAATCGCAAAGTGATACAGGATTTTTCGACTCAGTTTGATCCATTCTATCTATATGCCAGAGTTTTATCATTAATTATCAGACACCCTGTATAAATTTCTTTACAATTAGATTTTCTTCAGAAGTTTGTGGGACGATAAGTTCTGATCTACCGATAGTCTGATAAGTTCGGCATATTTGAAAAGATAAAAATGCACTGTTACACAAATTTGGGGGAGAGGGATAGATAATGTATATAAATATATTTTGTTATGTTGTATGAATATAATAATTGTTGTTATATGACTCGTAAAGGACATATTGAATTACAATAATTTGTACTTTAGGAAAGTTCTATCGCGCGCGTCGTTGTATAGAACTAAAATTAGGCTCTTATAAATAAGTCGATCATAAAATCGATTTGTTATTTTTAATCCGTGTGCGTTAAGCCGCGAAGGCCTTCAGTGAGGTAAATAACTCCATAATTAAGTTTACCAATCCATTTAAATCCTTCTCTAAGATAAAATCGACTAAGAAAAAAATCGAACTTTGTGTTCTTAAAAAATTACTTTTTTATTACATCGGGATTCATTGCATTTCACAGAGATGCATCGCATTATAATATATTATAATTGAAGAATTTAACATGAGGAAGTGCCAAAGAAAAAATCATACATAAATTTACATTTTTGAACAATTTGGGGATAAAATCCCCTCTCCATTTTTATATGTCACATTTTTCTACAAAGTTTAATTTTGCTATTGAACTCTGTTACAATGTTACAATAAAATTGTAACTTCGATTTTTTAAAAAATGGAACGGCAACTTGTTTCAAGTATTGCAATCACATTCATTTTCGATCATAAGCATCACAAAATATTTTATGTGAATATTACAAAAAAAAAAAATAAAATATTTCAGTCGTTTAAGTCGTTTTAGTATTAAAATAATTATTATATCAATGGATGATATTAAAATAGTTTATAATATAAGGAATATGACATGTAAACATAATATCGATAATGATATTGTAAATACGAAGTGGACATAGTAATTTTTAGGCAATTTGCGGCGCAAGTAATAACTAAACTAAAATTAAGCCCTTATAAATAAGCCTATCATAAAATCGATTTGTTATTTTTTAATCCGTGTGCATTAGCCCGCGAAGGTCCTTGCCGAGGTATTTTCCGCGCGACGCTATTTTCGCCGTGCGTTTGACACATCATGCAGGATTACTGCGAGTCAGGAAAACCGTAAAATCCGGGAAAAGTCGGTGAGAAGTTAAATTTGGTCAGGGAGTACCGTGAAAAACCGGGGAAACCGGTAAACGTTTCTGGAATTCCCTTATCGCGACGGATAGAAGCGGGATAAAAAAATCCTTCACTCGACAATTTTCGACGTTTAAATATTACACAAACCGCTGTTAAGAGTTATACATAAAAAATACGGCAGACGAAAGCTATAAAATAAATACGATAAGCTAGAATATACAATGTACGTATAAAATGAAGAAAAACAGATATATACATCATATTTGTCTTACTATATTTATTTTATAATTTTACAGTTTTATGTATAATGGTAAAAAAGATGACAGACGATACTAAAGCTCTTTTGCGTGTGCATCGGTCTTTAATTTCACTCTGTTTACTCAGTTTGTCTCGCCCTTCTTTCCCGGCGCTGACAAATGCGGTCGCTTTTATATACGTGTTACATCGTAATCAGGCGGGTAACGACAAGTAATGAATCTTATCGCGTATTGTCGTTTAACGGGGCGCAATCAATTTCAGTCGGCCGTATAGTAGGGGAAGAGCGTTGTTCCACGATGTATCCTGATAATCTTTAATTATCTTCATTGGCAAGTTACAGCAAATTTACGCGCGTTCGATATATCGAGAGCATCTGCATACTCTCCGTACGGATCCTGCACTGCACATAGTGTCACTGTGTACGTGTGTGTGTGTGTGTGCATATATATATATATGTATATTTATATATATGCGTCCATATGGATGCTTCCGTAGCGCATGTCGTTCGATCGAGTGGAATATTACGTAATCCCACAGTTTCGAATATTCCGTCTATTTCGCGTTAAATGGTAAACTAGCGGTGCTAACTCACTCCTGCGACAGTCGCAAGGCATCGATATTCGGCGTTGGTCACATTTATAATTCTGTTGATCACAACGATCACGTTGAAATCAGAAATTCACAATAAAATCATGTTATATGTACTATGTGCGTTCACGTACAGGGTATCTACATGTTTTATTTATATTGCATAAAATATTGTTTTCTACTGAATCGATTGTTGCGACAGCTTTGAATTTTTGAGTCGATTTCTTTTTATTAGCAAACGTATAGAAGAAAATCGCACTTTTTCTATTATTATAATTTTTCAATTTTGGTCATTGAACATCTGAGTTAACAAATTGAAATTTTATTATACTAAAATGCTTATTAAAAAGAAGAAGAAAATACAAGACTGTTATTTGGTTTTCGTGAAGCTTGGCTCTTTAATTTTTAATTGTTCATAGCTCAAAAACTATAAACGACTTGATATTTTGATATTAAAATCCTTTGTCTCTAATTTTATTTAATATAAAATACAGTGACTTTACCGCGTCACCTTTTCATCATAAAATGAAGAATCTAAGAGTTCACGTTAGGCCGCAGTCATATATATCATATATATGTACCAGTACTGGTATATATAAAAGTTATATTTTTATCCATTTTTATTCACGGCTTACACATCGCTATTGCACCCCAGGACTCATGTAAGAATACTTATGACACTTTGAACTATCGAAGTATCGATATTTTACCTTCGATATTAGCCAACGCACATTAGCCGTATCTATGCCTTTTTGGAGACGTGCGTTTCATAGGAAGCTCTTCTCTCTGTCTCTCTCTCACACACACACACACACACACACACACACACTCTTTGTCTTTTTTTTTCTTGTCTCGCTTCAAGATTCCGGCACTGGTTCTATAAATAATCGCCACATATAATGTTACACTCCGAATAAAAGTCGCCAAATTATTCCACGTGTACGTGGCGAACAATCGCCACGCTAACGATCAACAAATGGGCTGGATTCTATAAGGGGATACGCGCGGATTTCGCAGAATAAGTATTGTCCATCGTAACTTTGAACATTGCTCGACTTTCGATTTTAACAATTGATACTTGTAGAGAATTTCATAACGCATCTTTTTTTGTTTAAACTGAAGTTAGCCCACTGGACAATACTTATCCCGCGAAATCTGTGCGTATCCCCTTATAGAATCCCAGCCCCTCAAATATACACGAGTTTCCTCTCCTATTCGCGGTGGGCGATAAACACAGATAAGCGGATAAAAAACCCCGTGAGCTCCTCGGGCCCCGTGAGCGGGGGTTTAAAAATAGAGCTCATTGAATCGCTGAAACACCGTCGCTGATTGCGCAATCATGCGATCGCTGAAAACACGCGGTCGTTAATCGCTTTTATATAGACGGGATCGCGTAAACATCGAAACGCGTGCGTGACTCTGCGCGAAGTGTAACTCCACATTCTCTGTCGATACTTCAGCCCTGCATATTATATCCGAAAATATGTAAGAAGAGAAAAGCCACGTAGGCCGTTCCAAAATTGGCGAAAACTAGGCGTACGATATCATTTTTTTTATATGGATATCGAAATCCTTTTTATACTTAATACAAATTTTATTTTTTATAGTTTATAGAAATATGAAGCCAGTCATCTTTTTTTTTGCAATTATTTAATAATTTTTTTTTTCTTATTACATTTAATTTAATTTCGTTAAAAGATAGAGTTTCCTTTACATTGGACAGATAAAAAATCCCAGTAATAAATTTTTTTATCTCAATCTCTTTTATGTGAAATATTTAATTTACGCAAAAAAACATTGTTTTTAAATAACATTTCGTAACTCGAAGATTATTAGCACCCTCACATTTTTGAACTGATGAGAACAAATTCCAAATTTTACGAGATATTTATGCTCCTATTTTTCAGTTCTAGGACACCCTCTATAACTCCAGATAAATTTGCTAGCAATTGGCAATGTTTTGCGTTGGCTTTCGCAAGCGGAACAAAAACAAAAGATACAATTTAACATGAAAGAGAGAAAAAAAATAGAATTGCTTTTTATATAGAAATATTTTCTGCACAACGAAAATAAATCTTATTTATGGATAAAAATTCCATAAATGCACAATACGCTCTATAATATCAAATCGACGACAGACGTAAACAACTCGCAACAATTTTTAACATGAAAGAAAGCGATGGACTGTGATTTATTGTGTTTTTTTGTGCGCAATTTTCCTGTTTATATGCACGTTTTGCCCCGGCATTATTATGGAAACAATTTTATTGCAATAATTCAATTTATCTGTTCACAATTTATTTAAATCAAGTTCTCATACGATACAAATTAACAAAATTTCTTTCCCTTTGCTTAAAATGACCGCTATTATCTCTGGAAATATTGACCTTTCCTTTGAACACCTCGCGTAACCCCTTAAATGCGGAAGGGTTGTATAATAATAAATCTATTTATGGATTTTTAAAGATAAAATTTGAAATTGTCGTGCGATATTACAAATGGTACGCGGATACGGAAACTGTTAAATCGGCGTTTTCGTCGATCGTGTAATGTTCCGATTCCCCCGTCGAAATTAATTTTAGCGCGGTAGCGGAAATGTGATTTGAATTACCGTTTTCATCTCGGCGATCCAATTCAATCCAGTCAATGCGTTTCTTGGCATTTGTGAAACTTTATGCGAGCCTCGTTCCGCATTAGAAACTTATTGAATTACAACTAAGTTTACAAAGAATTTTACTCCAATTATTATAAGAATACTAAATATGTTATTAAAAGTAAGATCGATTATAAGACAGCACAGAGACACGGGATATCAAATACATTTCCTTTTCTTTGTGTTAAATATCTAATATTGATTGATATAAACAATAATGTTAATTGAAGTGAGATAATCCTTAAACGTCACGCTTCAGGAGTCAACCTCGAACACCAGGCTGCAATCTAACGATTTCAATCGCAAATCAATTCTCTCCAGATATCTCTCTTGTCATTGGGCGGTGGGTCGTGAGGATTTCTTGGAAATCTCGTAAGGATATCAGAGAATTAAAAATCATCGTTTAAAAATAATTAGCGAAGAATGTCACGGGAGTTTCACCGCATTTTCTAAAGGCTCGTGACGCATTATACACCAACGCGACGTTCTAGGGTTAATTGTAATTTACCCTTCTTACGCAAGGGAGGGAAAGGGTATACATATATCGGACTCGAGTCGCAGAAAAACTGGTCATTTTATCGATACCTCACCTTTACTTCGGACGCAACATTTTATTTCTCGGGAGCGTCCCTCTTTAATAACTAAAATTGCTTCCTACGTCAGCGGTGTTATATAGCCATTTATTTTTAATCGGTGCTCATTCAGTCGCGCCTGAACAATGTACCTAACGGCGTTGGCATTCAGTACGGGAAATAATGTCACGATTGTGCGCCAAAGGCCTCGCCGACAAGACTTTTACAGCCGCGCAACTTTTCACGTGCATTGTGTGCGTGCGTCGACGACAGGCAGATATGATGTACTCCTGAAAGAAAGAGCGAGGGGAAGGGGGCAGGGCATGAACACACCGGCGATTTATAAACAATTATTTCTATGGGAAGGCTGCACCGAATTGATCTCTCAATACCAGTGCATTCCCCTCACTGGACTGTCGCGAGTATAAAACGTCGCTCTCGCGAACGAGAATCGCGGATATTACTTGAAATTAATTTTTCCGAGTGTCTGACGTCCGAAGTTTCACCCAGAAGGAAGGATTGTTTAGGGAAAAAAGTAGAATTTGCAAATTTATTTCCACGTGAAAAACAACTTGATTCGCTTCTTTCACGTAAATTTTTATCTTGTTCTTACAATTCGATCAGCTTGCCATTTATTTTCATTCATATATTAATTTCGAAGAGAAGAGGGGCGAACATTAGCAATAAGAGATATCTAAATGGAAGCTGTAGTATTGCACACGAACGCAAGAGGATTAAACTGCAATTATTGCAGAATGTCTTTGAGTATTGGGGACTTATAATAGATCTAGCGTATGTTTATAAATATACTTGATCAGTTAATTATTATTATTCGAGGGGAATAGCGCGAGATCAGAAGACTGTAATTCCAGTAATTCGATAGCGACGCTTTAAACGGTGTTTAATTAAAGTGGAAAATATATCAACGCGCGCGTTTCTAATGACTGGATCTGTTATAACATGGAAGCGCAAACTGGTCACGAGGTAAATCCAGTGGTATAAGCCGATTTAATTAGATGGTATTGAGTACAAAGTTCCTGATAATTTGCCACGTGGCACTCGCGCGGAAGCTCCGACACGACGCGACGTCTCAAACGGAAGAGCGCCTGTTCTGAATGAGTAGCAGTTCGCACGCGCGAATATTAGCATTGAATGACCGTATTTGTTTTGACGGTAGCGCAAGTTGACTGGCGGAATGCCTTAAAGGGAATACACAATATACTTTCAGATTTCTACGCAGGTTTAGTTCTACATGCGCGAATAGGATCCAACGGGTCGGGAAATGTCGCTGAACACTGCTTATCGGGGAACGCGCGCGATCAGGAAATAATTAATAATGGATAATTAATAGCAATAGTCGTGCAACAAACAGAAGCATGCCTGCAAAGAGGGTGTCGCACGATGATGGGACGTCCGTATCTCAATTATGTGCTTTCGAAATCATTTTTGGACGAGAAGCCCAAACGCACGTCGGTTTTAATTTTGCAATGTGCACAGAGAAAAAAGTATATGGTATTTGGGACTATAATTGCATAGTTAAAAAATTATAGTTA